>WYDF02045166.1:0-12303 GCA_009867245.2 Adranes taylori | reverse complement strand
TATATGATTTAACTTACACTATGTATCTACAGATTCATCTAGCAGGCACTCAGCCTAATATTTACAAGCATAAATAGGTAGTCACATCCGGTAGTTTAAATACAATGATGACGTACCTGAGGCACTTTTAGGCAAAAAACACTATTACGTATTATTACTAATAGTGAGACTTTCTAACAAGTCACCTCATGTCAAAGCATATCACTCGGTCGAATAGATTACCCATTTCGTCCTTTAATCAGTATAACACAGGTGAATATATTTTCATAACCGTATAAGCACCGGAGTATTTCGGAGCGAGTTTAGATGCAGAGTCCTTAATAGCCGAGGATAAAGGAAATTCGCGTTTTATTACTTTATCACCATCTTGTCGCCTTACATTACAATAATGTCCCTGCCGGTTAAATTCATGGTTCAGTTTAACACTTACAAATTCATAAGTTTCCCTAAACTTATCAAGGTGCTTCAAATACGGATTGGGGATTTCAATTCCCGACGGTGTCTCTGGTATTTCTTTAAATAAAATATTCGGCGGTTTTAATTCTCATCCGAAATTAAGAAAAGCCGGTGTAAAGCCCATTTATTTATGCCACGAAGAATTGATGGTGAACGTGAATTCTTTTAAATGTTCATCCCAGGTGTGTTGATCCTCTTCTCAGGATTGTGCGATAATTGTTTTGATCGCTTGTTTGCGCGTTCTAATAGATTTTCTTGTGGTGAATACGGTGGAGTAAACCTATGTTGTCTTCTAAATTCTTTTATCAGGTCTCCAAAAATCTTACTATCAATATGATTACCATTATCAGTTATTACAGTATTCGGACATCCAAATTTATATATTATTTCTTTGTATAGTGCTTGAGTTACGTGAGTTTTCTCAGTTGAATTTCGGACAGGGTTAGCCTGTATCCACGATATTGAAAAATCAGCATGTAATTATTCCTTTCCGATGATCTTGATACTGGTCCTACTACGCCCGCACTACGAGACGTTTTATAACGCTGGCAATATGTACGACAAACATTAACGTATATATTGTACTCTCTCGAAAAATTACAGGCCAATAGAAAAAACGTGCGATTCTTGCGATAGTCTTAGCTATTCCTAAGTGACATGCAGTCGGAAGATTATGGTTGTTCGCTAATACTTGTAGTCGGTGTGGGTTCGATACACATTGCTTCCACGTACTCGACGTCTCAGGTTGGGCTAAATTATTCGTCTCCGAAAGGTGTAAATATAGTTTTCCTTCCTTTATGCAGTAGTTGAGATAATTCTTAGGACATAGTTCTACCTCAGCCTTCTGGCGATTGTACCAATTACACTAGGGAACTTTCTCTTCAAAACATATCTTCAGTGTGTCTTCTCTGATAATCGGATGACGTAATAGAGTCCTGGTTACTATATTGTTTGCTCCTTTTCTATATTTGACTTCTAGATCAAACTGTTGCAGAAATACACTCCATCGTGCCACTCTTCCAATAGGACTCTTTGCTGAGTGTAACCATATCAATGATGAATCATCTGTCAATACGGTAAACTTGTATCTTTCAAGGTAAGGCCTCATCTTGTCAATTCACCATACAATAGCGAGACATTATTTTTCCATAATAGAATAGTTGTAACGTTTGCTCCTAGTCCGTTGGTCCTGTGGTAACGTTGCTTCTAGTCCGCATGCAGAAGCATCGGTTTGCAGTAAAATTTCTTTATCAAAATCAGACGGAGCTAAAACAGGAGCTTTTGTGAATGCTACCTTTAACGAATTGAAAGCTTCCTCATCTTCTTTGACACAATTCCACTTTTTATTCTTTTTTAATAATTCATGTAACGCTTGCGCTAAGATACCACTAAGACGTGAAACGAGGTGAGTCACACATGTCACAAAGTCTAGTGACTACAATTGAAAGTGACTCACAAATCAATATTATTCACTTATTCATTCTCGGTAGGGCAATGATTACTATTGAGAAAATAGACGGCGTGAAACATAGAAGATACTTTATCTAGTGCTTACAATTGGCTAAAAGGCCAATAGTATAGGCTCTAGTAGGGTAGAGAAGGAAAATGCTATTCAGACACGTAATGAGGTGAACCACGCACGCCGCGATGTCTATTGTCAACAACTGGTAGTGAATCACAAGCCAGCAGTATGCACTCAAATAAGAGAGAAAAGCAAGATGCCACTGAGACACATAACGAGGTGAGCCATAGATGTTACGTTGTACAGTGCATACAACTGGCAGTAGGGTACAAGCCAGTAGCATATACTTAGCTACAGGAGAGTAGGTTAGAGGAATAGATAGGAGTGAGAAGCAAAGCTATTCAAATACATAAACACATGCATACCGTCTATCATAGGGTATGTGGCAGGCTCTCAGCCAACTGGTTTGGATGAGGCCTAAGTAGGCACTTCCTCTAATGCTAAACCATGCGTTCTTTTATAGACCACTGACTCCACAGAAATACACACAACGGAGTGTAGCAGTACGTGTGTTTTCCCACTTCCCACCCGCATGCACACAGCTAATATATAAATAAAACGGACCTATATGCACTTCTATTGCACACCTGTTAAGATGTCCATCTTTCTTTATTACAAACGATACGGTGTGATTAGATCTTTGTTACAGAGTTTATTGCTTACTAAAATTTTCTATGTTTATTTAGTATAACATTAAGTGGCAACCGGTTTATCTCTAATATGTATAAGAATATTCTGTCTGACGCTTATAAATTGCTAACGGAATAGTTACATTAATTAATAATATATAACTGGAAAATACATATTTCAATTATAATATAAACTTATCAAATAAATGCGTAGTATATGTAATTGTTTTCTAAATACCGAAAGTTATCTAATAAGAGTAGCTTATTCGTATGGGCAGACGGACAAACAAGCATGAATTTATAAGGAATAATTCTGATGCCAAATTCGCATCAGAATTATTCATTTCATTTACACAATTTTGTTTTTCTAGATTTTGTTTCGGTTCTGTCGTAACAGCTATGTTACAATTGCCATCGGCAGTGAGTAATTCAATTTTACAGCAAAATAACCTTCTATATCATGTGTGATCAGATCTAATGCAATGAACAATTAAGTAAATACTTAGAAATCCAAACTAGTACAATTGCGTGATGGGCCAAAATTAGAACAAGCCAAGAAATAATTTATCCAAAGAAGATACTCTAAAGATTATTTTAAAGGTCTTTACTTTAAAGACCTGTAAAGTAACGTTTAAAAGTCACCAGTGTTTCTTTAAAGGTTCCGAAGGCTAAGTTAAAGAGAACTCCACATGTTCTACCATACCAGGAATGGGCGAGTCTCCATTAACTGCGTACGTTGTTGCCACCACAAAAGACATCAAAAATCTGGACGCGCATGTTTGTTGCTACGAGTCCAAAATGGTGGATCTGCATCAAACACAAATACGAACACGCTGCTTGAAAGTTTTTAGAACATGTCTACAGCAATGATATTCACAGTAGCACATCAAGCCTCCACCGCAATCAAGTGCCAAAAATTTGGCTTCATTTCAACGCCAATGTACAATGGAGAGTGACTATATCCGGCTTCTCAAAATTCTATTAATCAGGACGGCTCTCCACCTCTCAAAACTTCAGTGAGGCTTCGAATTCCTACGGTATGAACGCAACTACGTACCTTCGCGATCAATGAATTCATTTACAATTTTAAACATCGACAACTTAACCATCACTTTACATTTCTAAACGCAAGACATCGATGATGTCACTTGGACGGCATAGTAAATCTCTTGGAAGTTATTTAAGTACCAAGATCTTCTTAATATGACCAATAATACAGGATATCTAAATTATACCAGAGAGTATCACATTTTCTAAATTTCAAACTTTGAATAATTCAACCTTTGAAGCAGACTAATTTTTAAGGTACAAAACTCTACAAGGCGTGTCAAGGTATGGCATGATCCGCATCTCAAATTTCCCTTACCTCAATTTGACAGAACAAAGAATGTCGACGGCAAGCCTTACCGCATATAATTTTCGACTTCATACAGTTATTCATTAACATATAAATATCATTATTTAGGCAATAAATACCATTGTTAAATAAAAAATCTCAAGAAAATTTACCTGAATTGTGAATTCACATCAATCCAATTTATCTAAACAGCAGACATATTAACCGGTAAGTATAAAACAAGATTCAAGTTGGACTTGACCACATCATTGCATTTCAGTTGTATAAGTTTCATAACAGACTACATTACCTAGCAATACTAACATCCAAGGTACAAAACGGTAATCAATAATTAAAACAAGGTGACATCGGGGATGGTACTAGGAACAGAACATAATAAACTCAAAACTCAAAGATATAAATTATAATGAGGCAATTTGGCAAGGATTATACCTATACATAAACATGTAACGTATTATACTTTATTAATTAATTGTATATTCCTACATTGACTAAACCTAGAGTTCATAAAATCGGCCGGACTTGTGTTTTGAAATTTTAAATTCAACTAACTTGAATCAAGTTGGTTACACCCTGATTACAACATTTGATAAATAACTTTTATTAATTTGCATTTATTGTCTTACTGACTTTTGCAACAAAAATATTTTTTCCATATGAGTTCTCCTATTATCCATTCTTCCAAAATTATGCGTATCTATATATATATATATATGACTTCCGGTTAACATGGTAACCAATGGTGAGTTTTTCAAATAGTAGGAGCTGTATCTTTGGAACTGTAAGAGCTGGACCTCTCATGTCTGGTATTATTTTAATGAGAATCATAAGGGCTATCAAAGATTATAAAAAGATACAGGATTTTACTATAAAAATTTAGTTCAGATTCAATTATTCACTTGGAAAAATTGAGGTCCCTTAGTCATACATTTGTTCCCCAAATTTCATTTTTTCCAACATTCATAGAAAGGTTTTTTCTTTGAACTCACAAAATCACTTATGTGTTAGAGTACCTTTTAATTCAATAAATTTAACACAACTTACAGGCACAATGTTTGAGAAAATGTACCGCAAATTTTGCGAAACAAAAAACACCCAGTATATATGTTAAAATCTGATTTAAAAATGTTTCGAATTAAATAAGAGACTCTTTAGGTAGTCTATACAAAAATGTTTAATCGAATGTCCTGTATTGTATAGTTTCTGAGATATATCGAAAACTTTGTTAAAACTTGAACAAACTTTTCGTCGCGCAAAGTCGCGTTTTATAGCAATTGGCCAAAAAACAAATTTCATTCGACTCTGTATACAAGATGTATGTTTCCAAAATGTTACCCAACAATTTCCAACTTGGATTTCTAAATAATACAAATGTTCAGTTCTAAAAAATTCAGTTATTTTAACTATTTCACAAAGAATTTTTTTGAAATTATTTTTTTTTTTGGGTAAATTGTTCCTGATGGCCCGCCCTTTTTGAAATTGAGTATAAAGAATTGCAGTCATATAAATACAATGAACGTACTAAGGTAAAATAAGATGTAATATATATTACCGTGTGACTATTACCAACTTTCCATGATGTACGCCTAATAATGTTATTATAATGGTGTGTTGATAAACATTTAATATTTCAATTATGTTATTAATGTACATTTGATATGCAGTAACTAGTATAAAAGCTTCTTATTCACGGTTCCGTTATTCGTGTTTTCAGTAATTGCGGATTAAAAAATTGAAACAACTTCTTGTATTCACGGCTGAAAATTTTTCTATTCGCGGATTTAAAAATGATTAATGTATGAAATCAGATGGAGGGTTCCAAGCATCGGAAGGTTGGTTCAATAAATTCAAGATGCGACAATTACTCCATAGCATCAAAATTGTTGGAGAAGCTGCATCTGTAGACACTGCAACAGGAGTAAGATATCCAGAAGGATATTTAAACATAATTGCTAATGGTGGATACAATCCTGAAGCAGTGCCTAATGCAGACGAAACTGCCCTGTTCTGGAAAAGAGTGCCAAACAAAACTTTTATAACCCAAAGCGAAATGTCACTTTTCTGATTTAAAGGCAGCAAAAGACAGTGTTACACTGCTGCGCTGTTCTAATGCATTGGGATATTGTTTCATTAAGCCACTAATGCTCTACAGATAGCTAAACACTCGTGTTTTTAGAAATCAAAACAAAGCCAACCGGCCACTGTTTTGGCATTCAAACAAGAAAGCGTGGATAACAAGTGTTAGGTTCTGTGAATTGTTTGGTTCAAGAAGTTGAAACTTATTTAAAGAAAAGAAATTTAAAGCTTCACGCTTTACATCCGAATATAAAGATGATATTTCTGCCTCCTAAGACAGCGGGCTTAATTCACATGTATCAAGTTAACGACGATTATTCCAGCGACGAATTTTTCGAACGTTTTACAAGATAATCTCAGACATTTTGTTTCAAAGAAACCTGCAATAATATCTACTAATGCGTATACTAGAGATAGCTACTTCGTGGCGGTGAAGAATTTATTTTGAAATATACTAGACAAACTAAAGAATCAAGATGAAGATTAAAAGGTTTTTATTTGTGAGTACAATAAATGAAATGAGTAATTTCGTTCTTCTATTTAAAAAAAAACACACTGCAGCGCATTAGTAAATAGGAACGTGTGACTCAATCTCCTGCTAAAAGCCTTTTATTTATTATTGGACACAATGGCTGGAAACAAATGCCAAAATCACTAGAGTATTACGCTCTATTCGTTCCATTACACCGCACAAGTAAATAGGGCCCTGTGTCCAAAATAGCGATCACATAGCACTTGTGGCTAGAGGGTCATATAGGCCTTTAATGTCTCTACTCCTTAACTCCCAACTAGAAGCTTATCATTTGTCATTAAAAACAGTGCCCGGAATAATATACAAAATCACTAGAGTATTACGTTTCTTACCTTACACATCAAAGCACTAGAAAAGAGGGCCATGTGTCTATAACATCGGTCACATTGCTCTTCCTGCTAGAGGGCCATGCAGATCGTTAATGACTACATGTGTTGCTAGAAGCTTATCATTTGTTATTGACTACAGTGGTCGGAACAAACTGTCAAAGCCATTAGAGTATTACGTTACTAGCGTTCCACAACAGCGCACTAGGTTAGGGCGCTGTGCCTGAAATAGCGGTCACCTAGATGTTCTGCGTAGAGCATCCAGTAGGACATTAATGAGACTCCGCCTTGCTAAAAGGTTATCATTTTTATTCGATACACTCGTTGGAATAAATTTTCAAAGTCCGTAGAAGAAGACGTTACTTTCGTTCCACAAAGTATCTCGCTAATAAATAGGATCTAGCGTTTAAAAGAGTGGCCACCTAGAACTTCTAGCTGCAGTGTTATATAGGGCTTTAAAGTAGCTATAGCATGCTGAAAGTAAATCAGCCCGGAAATAATATTTTATCTAAGTGTGGTTTTATGTAATATTTCTTTTACTTAACTTAAAAGATACGTCTATTTCCGATTATATTCAATTACATTTGCAAATAAATCCATTTGTTTGATATATAAATACCATATTTTATTATCTTTTCTGTATATTCTAAATTATTTTAATAATTTTAAATGGCGATTAGTGACCATGAAATGGCGATTGGTGGAATGAATATTCATGCATTTAGTATTTATACATTGCGTCATACAAATTCGTTGCTGGAAAAATTGTCGCAATCTTGATACAGGTCAGGTCTTTATTCCAACCTATGGACAAGGGAATTATCCAGACTTTTAAACTCTATTACATTAGACGTAACTTTAAAATTATACTGGACACTCGGATTGTGATCCTGATATGAATGTTATGTAATGTTGTAAAAATTTTAACACAGCAAAGTGCATTACAAACATAAAACAATCATTTCAAGAACTGAAGCCAAACACATTGAAATCAAGGCAAAAAATGTGCGACTTGATCTGACTACCTTCTGGTTTGATCAAATTCAAACATTGCTCAAGTTGCGAATGGAATAGGACGATACTGCTTTAAATAGATAGAATTGAGTGACATTCAAGAATTGCATGAATCGAAAGATGAAGATTTGGCTGAAAGCAACTTGGAGGAAATGTTAAATCCCCATTGCATTGAACGACCAGTGAAAAGTTGACATTAAACTTAATAAACCTGAGTGAAGGATTATGGATGGTAATTGAGCTTTGTGACTTTTTCATCAAAATTCATCAGTCGATTGAAAAAAGTCTTGTTTTTAAAAGCCAATTTGTTAATGCCACAGCTGAATACCAATTCGAATTGAAACCCGTTTTAAAAGCAACAAACAAGCAAAAATGACTTAATTCTTTAAACCTTTGCCTAAGCCTGATAATAATAATTAATATTGTTAAATGATATCTCATAATTTTTTTTTTATTATTGTCTTTTATTTTGTAACATTGCAACATATCCCCTATAATCCCATACAAATTATCAATCCATTTTCACGGTTTCTGTATTCACCGAATATTTAAGGAAAGTATCCCCCGCGAATATTAGCAGGTAGTTTAAATTAAAAAGTTTAATAATTTAAATTTCAGTAATATAAAAGAACTAATAATTGGAAAGTATTTTTTCTATTAAGTCCATCCTTCCATTAGGTTTATTATTGTTGTTTACAAGTTTTTAGCAAAGAATTGCTTCTCCATCGGGTTTAAATATAAATAGCTTTTAAATATAATTGAACAAAAGTGTAGTCGTAAATTACACTTTTGCCTCCTAAGAAGATGGTAGTCAAGTTATTGTGGAGCCTACTGTTAGCTTGACGTGAGCTGAGTAAAACACACCTGCCGAATACTAACTAGTTAATCCCTTTATTCAATAATTAACAATAATTTAATAACATATAACAATTAACTGATGAACTCGATTTCTGATACTAAACATCAGAACATATAGTTAAAATATATAAAACTATATGAAAGTGATTTCATGTCACAATAAATTGCTCACACTTTAGATGCTATTTCTGTTTTCACGTTATAATGTGTTCGTACATTTAGTAACTACAACTGTATGTCGCTTTAATAATAATGTTTGCATTTCGTATTAATGACATATTAAATCAATGTCATTAACACGAAACGCAACTGTATGTGTAAACATTATTATTAAAGCGACATACAGTTGTAGTTACTAAATTTACCAACATATTTTAACGTTTACCTATGTTTTGCTTTAAAAAAATTGATAATAATTTATTATAATCATATGGTCCAAATAACTGTGGTTTTGTTTTTGCAATTTTGCTCAATGATATTAATTATTTTTAATCTATTAGAATTTGATGAATATTTAAATGAAATGAAATCATAAAATATCAAATAAACCTAGATTTCTTTTTACTAGTCAGTGCTCAATTCTGTTGTATAAATTAGAGGGTTACTTTATTATTATGATATACATAATTGAAGAACTACATGCAACTAACTTTAAGTTTAGCAACTTGTAAATCCTACAGGCTGTCTTTTGGGTCTGGAAAGTTGTGGATACTTTTTTGAGAGATATCAGCGAGCATCCAGTCCGTGGTCCGGATTATCCAAATGAATAATACTTCCTCTCAACAAATCTCGCGGAATAATACTTTGATATCAATAATATCAACATGTTTAATACAACTTTAAGTGAAAGTATCGTGGAGTATGATGGTATCTTCCTCACAGAAGTACGTGTTTTATAGCTAATTGTATTATATTTATAATTTCAGAAATATATAATATTTCTCTTGTTCATTGCTTGAACATTAATTATACTAAGAAACAGTAAAATGATGTTATCACATATAAATACTGGAGGCGGTTTTTAACGTCATTTTGAAATTTTATTTAAACTTAATTGTTTAGGTAAAGTTTTTTATTTATTTACTTTTAAAATTATTTAAGATAATTTTTTTTAAGATATTTGCTTTCTGATGTATTTTCCAGCATTTTAAACACATAATTTCATTTTATCTTATTCAGATCAAGTTATTAAAAAAATATTTTCTCTATCTAAAGAACATTTAAAATATTGTTGCGAATTCTTGATGACACTTTAGTATGAAATCTTTAGTACTCTGCATAAATTTTCATTTGTACACTATAAATATAATAATGAACTAATACAATTTTTGATTAGCTTATTATTATATTTTCCAACTAGTTTTAAGGTCATGTGAATAATTAGTCTTAATATAAAAATTTATGAATATGTAAAACTAATAAACTTTTAGCTGTTTTCATCTAGATGTAAGGTCATATGAATAATTAGTGTTAATATAAATATTTATTAATATACGACTAATGGCAGATCTTAGCTTTTAGGAGTTACTATCTACAAAGTTTATGTGTTTGAATTTTTAGTAGTCAAACAGAATATTGATTTTTTATGGAATTTCTATTCTTTATTACTTTTTGCATATTTATTCGCATTTGGAAATAATAATTGCTAGTCATAAAAGAAATTTATTATCAGCAACGCCATATAATTGAATAGAAACGACCGATGTTATACCTTCTTTTTGTTTAATTTATCTTTCAATACTCAAAAAAAAGTTATTTCTTAATATTTTTTTTATAATTTGCTTTTAATTCATATCTTGACATGTTTTGTGAAGACAATTACATTTACCGTAAATTTAAACACGAAAACTTTTAATTAGAATACACATATAATAGCAAAAATTCATGGAAAAAACCGCCAAGTCGTTGCTCATATACTGAAAGTTAGAAGTTTTATTAGTTTAAAACTTCTAAAGAAATATTTCTCTATAATTTTGTGAAATGTCACCTTTTTAACAAATATCACTTTTAATGTCACCTTTAAATGTCAACTTGTCCTTTAAATTATGCTAGCTCAATAGTTAATTCAAATAAAAAAATTTGTATAGTTAATTGTTTACATTGGAATTAAAGGATAGTTTATGGTGCAGGATAGTTTATGGTGTAGTGTAAATCTCAAGATCTTGATGTTTGCAGAAACATGATATAAATTTTAACAAATATTGGGGTGTAGGATTTTTACTAATATAAATGGGCGCTACCTCCTGATCTATGTGCGTGGTATCCAGCTCCAGTTAATAGCGTATATATTGCAGCACAAACACTTTTGGACTGCATTCTGCATTTAGAAGGAAATGTATATAGTTTAAGCTGGTGGGGGTTGCTCTAGATATTGGGGAAACTGGAAGACAAATACACTAGAGATTGAAAAACGGAAACATAATGATAACTTACTCAATGAACAAGTAGACCTAAACTTCAAACCTTTATATACAACCTTTATCAATCACCATACAAAAACAGCAAAACCACTAAAATAAAAACATACACACCCGCACAAAATAGAAGAAGAAGAAGAAAACCGAAAAGTTACCCACCAGAAAAAGAAGCAGAACAAAAATGTCACAAAATAGGAAGAAATTAGTTAAGTTCAACTCTGTTTACGTATCAATTTTATATATAAATTTCATTTCCTAAACTATAAAGTTCAACACAAAACAATAGAAATAATTAAGCTTCAATAATGTAAGTACTATAGAATCTTATATAAAATGAAATAGCTGTAATGTAATATATATATTTTAGCGTTTAGTGTTGAGGAAGATTCTAACCATACGGTTCGAAACCGGTTCACATTAAAAAAAAAACGATACGATTAAATATTGTGTTTTATTTAGTTAATTCACAAGAGCCTTGTAAATAGATTCTCTAGAACAGTGGTTCATAACCTTTTATTAGTCGCGGCCCCCTTAAAATCCTAAAATATTTTCGCGGCCAGTACCCTCACCCCCCACCATTAGGTAACATACTCGTAATTACTCGTACAAAAAAACTCTCAAATATACCAATAATTCATAAATAATTCAAAGCAGAACTTAACATAACATTTATATAGGTATATTTTTTAACGTATATGGTGCAGCAAAGCAAGCAAATAGCTAACTTTACACATATTTACCATATAAAAGCCAAGTTGTGGCTACGTGGGTAAAAGCTGTCAATGTACCGTGTAACTAAAAATCAAATGGATTCTTCTAGGAAATTTAATTTATTATCCGTAATATGAAAATATCGTTTTTGATCAAATATATTTATTTTGTCATAATATTCTTTTCATATTTTTAATTAGCATCGTTTTGGTCTTTGAACGAAAAAAAAATCGGTCTATTATTACAGATTTTAATGAATCAAAAAAGTAATTTAAAAAAATAATTCAAATTATTTTATTGGCTTAAAATCTGTGTTCAGTGGGCGATTTTAAAAATATGACAAGAATATTATGACAAAATAAATATATTTGATAAAAAACGATATTTTCATATTACGGATAATAA
>WYDF02045155.1:0-12304 GCA_009867245.2 Adranes taylori | reverse complement strand
TGTTCGGATTTCTTGGCAGTTTTTGGGAATGTGTGTTATATTTGGGTGTTTTTTGGTACGAGAAATTACGAGTAGGTTACCTAAGGGGGGGGGGGGGGGGTGAGGGTACTGGCCGCGAAAATATTTTTTTTAGGATTTTAAGGGAGCCGCGACTAACAAAAGGTTAAGAACCACTGATCTATAGCATCTAGTCAAAATAAACTCCAGGAACAACAACATACACTCAGTATAGGATTAGGATGATCCTTAGGTCTGTTATTTGAAAAATCCGATGAAGTTAGTAAGTATAAAAATACGATGATAAATTCATGTTCTTGTGCAGTCGAACATAATACGAATTCTTGTTGGTCTTTCTCAAGTAAATAAACTAAAATAATTATGAAATTTTACCATTTTTAAAACAGATTCTGTTACATGATTTTTGATAAAAACTAAAATTTAATAAAACCAATTAATCTTCAATACTTCCAACTTATCTTCCCTCAGTTAGAAGCTACATATACCGTGTCATGTAGAATACTGGAAGTTTGATTTTCCCACGCAAAGCTATTCGTAATCATCTCATAAAGTTCCCATTTAGATTTGGATTGAACAACAGGAATCTTTAAAATTACGTATATTTGTGAATCGCAAATTCTACAGTCACACAATGGTACTGGTAGGATCAGGATAGCTCATTTAATGTTATAACTAATCGTTGATTCAATGGGTATTCAATGTTAAATTAAATAATCTTCAATACTTCCAACTTATCTTCCCTCGGTTAGAAGCTACATATACCGTGTCATGTAGAATACTTGACGTTTGATTTTCCCACGCAAAGGGGTTAGTAATCATCTCAAAAAGTTCCCATTTAGATTTGGATTGAACAACAGGAATCTTTAAAATTACGTATATTTGTGAATCGCAATTTCTACAGTCACACAAGGGTACTGGTAGGATCAGCATAGCTCATTTAATGTTATAACTAATCGTTGATTCAATGGGTATATTAGTTTTTCTACCTTTCGTAATTCTGCTAATAAGAGTTGATAAGATACTATTAAAAAAGATAGATGATGAAATCTACAAGACTTTATAGTTTCTAATTTTTTATTTAATTCGGAATGTCGGGAAACACGAATTTACTGGGTATAATGAAACTATAAAGATAATTTGTGTTGCATATCTTACAGATGGGAAGTTTCTAAAACATGTTTTTCAAAAATGTGCTCATTTTTTATATGAGTTTCCAAAGTTTTGAATGAATTTATCATCGTATTGCCATACTTACTAACTTCGTCGGATTTTTCAAATAACAAACCTAAGGATCGTCCTAATCCTATCTATACTGAGTGTATGTAGTTGTTCCCAGAGTTTATTTTGACAAAATGCTAACGTTGTCATCTTTCGGTGTGTGGCCACCCCACAACAGAATCGTAGTTTACATCCAATAAAATCAAGACCTCTTTTTGTCCTAGTTGCAGAATTATTTGTGTAATCTTCAAAATAATAGATATAACGTTTTTACACTTATCGATGAATTTTACATAAAAACTATGATAATTTAAAAAAAAATAAACTACTTCATATCAAAATGTATTTATTAAGCTACAATTTGTTCTTAACAGCTTAGTTATAGGTAATACCTTCAAGTTACTGCGAGAGGCAAAAGTTTGTTAACCATTTGGGGGTAAAATATCTTGTTTAATCAATAATCTATAATCTCAAGGTCTATAATCTCAAGATCTCTAGTCAATAATCTCAAGATTTTTGAAAAGCTTCTTTACAATTTCTCTTTGTACTCTATCTGTTAATAACATTATTATTAATATAATACTTTATATTCATTCTAGATAGTTTCGTATTTTTTTAACAAAAATAAATTTTCTGCCCAAACGATTTATTATTGTGGTTGAAACACTCACATATCATTAACCTTTATATCATTATTTATTTTGCGTGAAAACATTTCCGAAAACAGCTTTTTGATATTTCCCAATTTACTGATCTGATTGTCAATCAAACTTTTTCAATTCTCAATGGATACTTTTCTCTCTTCCATTTTAACTTTGCTTTGGTGTTTCGTTTACTATTTATATCGTTCATAGAATCCTGTTTACTCTAACAGAATAGGACTTATAAAAACAGTGTATTGAAAACAAACAGAGTGATCCACTTTTTTACTTTGGAAAGTACCTTTTCCTTTTTTAACTTCGTTAATAATTTATTTTTCAGCAGGGACTTAGAATGTTGTTCTCAGTTTCAGAAGATTGCTAAGAAAAGTCTAATAATTTAGTTTTATTTAGTTGAATAAAACATTTATGTAGTCCTTTAGTAATTTAGGGTAACAGTCAACTATAAAAAAAAACCAATTATCAGTTTAAACGCTTCGCAAAATTACTATGTGCACATATTTAATAAGTTGCAACAATCTAGTTTTGTTAAGGCGTTAGAAGTACATCCATATTTAATCTAGGTAACCATAGCGAATTTCTAGAATTTCATAAAATTAACTATGGAACTGTTGAAGGTAGACTCATTATGTTTTAGTGGCGGCTATTCAGGTGAAGTAGGTGAAGAGCCTCTTCACATATTTTCTGGATATTATCGGGATTTAGATAATATCTCGCAAAAATAGTCATAAGTATTTTTTGCTTTGCAATAAATAAAGAAATTTAGTCTAAAAAAGCATATCAAATTATTTTATCTCCTAAGAGCGATTTCTAATGTTTAAGTAGCTTCTAAAATGCTCTGTTATACTCAATAAATGTCAAAGTGAAGAGTTAGACTCCTGGCCACTGCAGTTATGCTAGTGCTAGCGAGCTACCATGGCAACGGCAACTACTCCCCATCCACAATCGAATAAGTGAAGAGTTTGCAGCGGGTCGGCCAGTCTTCTGCACTTGCATCGAATTCGTGCGTTACAATGTTTAGTTTTTATGTGTACGTTAGTTCGCATTATCTAATCGGTTTACATATAACTTGTGTGTAGTGAGTGACAAAAAAAATGAATCCCATTAACGGTATTGTTCAGAATTTGTTGGAAACGCCGTTCAGTCGATGGAAAGACGATGACAAATGGGAAGTTTTGCAAAATGGATGACCAACAGATAAAATTTCGATTTCTGCTAAAAAGGAAATGAAAAAGAAAGGTAAATTGTACAATATAAACTTCAAAAAAGTAATTTGTTGGTCCTGCTTAATGTTTAGTAATAAAAATGCTGTTTGGAATAAGGAAGCATTTGAGGATTTGTTAAATATAACAACAGCATTACATAAACATACAGATTCTGCAGAATATTTGAAATCTGAATTAATGCTACAAAATTTTGAAAATATTTCGAAAATTGTAATGAAAAGGGTATTTTAATAATTAGCTGTAAAAATTGAGCCAAGGTGGACACGTGTTTCTAGCTAGGATTATAGCTGTTATTCACCTTTTCTTATTCCAAATATAGGCATAAGGTCTCATTGCAACGAACTACGAATCCGGCACTTAACCATTACGCTATGAATGCCTGTACAACGAATTATTAAAATTTCTCATTTAAATGTTGAGTGTATCTAAGTTTGCATACATTAAGATGTTATATTTTCAATTATTCGTTGTATACAGATGTAGTATAATATATTGCATCAGCTATGTGTTATGCATTTGAACGAATTAACACCTTTTATAAATTGAAATGAACCATTAATGTCTACCAATGAAGCAAGGGACAATCAAAGTTTGATATATATTACTTGAAATATACAGTCTTTTAATTATACAGTATATTACTAGCATTGGGGTTTTTTCTGAGAAGCGTGTCTGACCATCCTAAGATGGCCAAAGTTGCCTCCACAGTGATCTTAATAGAAAAGAGGACTTTAACGATCAAAGTTCAACACCTTAACAATTCAAGATGCTTGAAAAGAAAATGCTAGATTTCTAAATTACAATTCAACAATAATGCTAGATAAAATATATCCGTTGTTCACGTAGTTATTGATGCAGTTTTATATTTAAACAAACAAGAGCTTGCATTTCGAGGGCATGATGAAAGGATTGAGCACAAATTAGTAGGACAATGTTACGATGGGGCAAGCCTAATCTCTGGATATTTAAACGGACTTCAGAGAAAATTTAAAGATAAGACCCCTCAAGGTCTTATCTTTAACCTTGAGATTTCATCCTGTCGCATATTTTTTGCAAGCGTCAGTGGTCTCCTAATTCTATGTTACTGAATGTAATTATTGAAAACTGGAATAAACAGGAAGGTGTTGAATTTATAGTAACTTGCGAACAGTCAGGTAAAAAATCAATTCAACTTGCAAGAGGCTTCCTAAACGATATGAACAGTTTTGAATATATGACAGCCTTAAAAAAATCGTTAGATATAAACTACTGCATATTACAAATAAAGAAAATTGTTAAATATTTAGAGGACAAAATTTGAACAATATAAAGTATGTTTTCCCTCTGAAGATTTGCGAAATTTACAATCATATTATCCAAATATATTTATGAAAATACAGCGCCTTCGGAATGAATAAGCCTCATTTATGCCGATAAAAATTACCAAATTAAAACAACGCTAAAGGTTTTTTCAAAAGCTTAATGAAAACAAGGACATTTTCACCGAAGCTTTTAAATTATTTTCGCTTGTTCTCACGATTCCATCTACAAGTGTTGAAAGAAGCTTCTCATATCTTAAAAGAATAGAAACTTATTCAAGATACACCTTAAATCAAGAGCAACTTTCATCCTTAGCGAATATTTCAATCCAAAAGGAACTGTTAGTAGATATTATGAAGAAACAACCATTTTATGAGGACTTAACCGATAAGTTCTAAAAGCAAGTCTAAAAGACGGAAGAATAGAATTAATATTGTCACGTATTTTTTAGGGCGGGGATTGTTCTCTCCGACATGGGTGAGAGGGGACTTTTGATATGAGTTAGCGTAGCAATCCCCTGTACACAATTATAGGTACCTGAACTCCATTCTTATGTTATAAGATTAGCTACTTCTAACAAAGTAATTAATTGAATAATTGTTGTGGAACGATCTAATCTAAATTCCCCAGTTACCCCCACTTAATTTAGAATAAAATACTAGGCCGGACCATTGCTAATGTGTACGTACTGTTTTCTAATTGTACCTTTTGTGGCTGAGCAATTACTGCTAACATCGATCCTTAACGATAGTCATAAGCCTTAATAATTCAGGCAGCCAAAATGAAACAGTTATTAAACTGTTTCACTTAATTAAATAGTATTGGCCGTTAAAAATGTTGACCTACAATCTAATGAGATGCTCATTCACTCCCACACGTAAATAAAATAATTAGCCCTTTGCAATTAATAAACTAAATCAACACTTGAATAAAAGTGATTTATGATTTGTTCAATTCATAAATCAACATCAAAGCAACGTTAAACTACGTACTCACAGATTTTGCCGCTGTACACAAACTATTTATTTATTATTTTAGTGTGACGCACCATTATATTATTTATTTATACTTATTTTAGCTACTTATTTTAGCTTGATCAACGAACTTGTTACTAATTAAACTCGACTTTACTCTATTCATAAAAATTATACTCAGTTAATTCCCAATAATATTAATGCTAAGTACCGCGCTCAATTACACGAATGCATAATAAAATACGTAATAAATTTATGATCACACTTTAATTAGATATGACTTTATTTTTCATTTAATTCTTATTCTCATATAATTTTATTCCGAATTATAATTTCGCTACTTAGTTCGACATTATAACGTTTGGCAGACGTCCAAAATTACTATTGCTTCCCGCGGTGGGTGAAACGTTTATATAAATCTCAGGGCTCCTTCCAAAATCCGATATGCATATTTTTCACCATGATTAATTTGTACCTCATTAGCGCATTCTAGAATATTTTCTATAACACCTGTGTGACATCGGTCAATGGACGACTTTGTTCGGATGCATAGCTTCTATGTACAATTGATTTGTTTAAGATGTAATTAATTAGTATAGGGTAAAATCAATAACTAATATTTATCTTTGTACTTTGATCATACAATAGATCTATCGTAAGTTACCCGATGACTGTCCTCTTATCTTAAATGTTATTTACAATGCTAAACTTTTTATGGCGTCTAATTATTTTAACGTATTCACCTTATTAGTGAGTACTTAATGCCCAATCTATAGAAGTTACAGTTGCCCTCCCTCCCTCCTCCCATCGGAAATGCCTAATACATAGTCTCTCTCAGACGCCCTAGTTTAACGATGACGCCCTAGTTTATCCTAAACAGGTAATTCGAATCGGATGCCAGAATGTTAGGACGATAACCGCACCTGGGAAATTTAAACAGATAACAAGGGGAATAGAGAAGTAGCAGCTGGACATTCTCGCGCTGAATGAAGTGGGATGGGATGATTTTGGTGAGTTGACAAGCTAGCCGGGAGTAACTGCTTATGGGAGATTTTAGTACAAATGTGGGTCAAGAAGGTTTGGAGCAAGTTTATGGGAAAACGTGGCCTCGATGAGCTGAGTGAAAATGCTGAACTGTTTATTAATTTGTGAGCTAACCATGATTTAGTCATTGGCCACATTGCAGTAAGTTGGGTGTAAAGGTGCTCCCAGCAAGATGCACGGAACAAACGAGGAGCAGATATTGGGTCTGGCCATCATTTGATAGTGGTCTGGTTTAAATTTAAGATAGCTGTACCCAAGAAAAAATTTCAAAGGCGAAGTACACTCAATGATGTTGTAAAATTGAAGAAAGAGCATTCTGCAGAAGCTTTTAAATTGAAACTGAGAAACCAATTTGAGGTTCTGGATCTGGAGGGTACTAAAGAAGTGGAAGAAACAAGGGAAAATGGTTAAAAAGACCTTTTTGAGGAGACCCTAAGTCATAGAGAACTGTTTAAAAAGCAATGTATGTCAAATAAAACGTGGAAAATGATCGATCAGCGGAAAAAAATAAAGCTTGGTATTAAATATTATTAATACCAAAATGAGGTCTGCAGAGTAGAGTTTGAAAAGAAATACAGTGAATTAAATCAGCAGATACAGAAAAGTGCTCATAATGACCGACGAAGAAGTCAAGTTGCAGAACCGGGAAGCAGAGCTGAGGCAGCCGCACGTAGAGGTGACATGAAGGAATTGTATCAGACTACCAGAGGACTGTCAAAGGGCATTACTTTAGAGGAGGCCTTTTTAGAAGTATGGAATGGAATAACGATCATCGTATAAATGTTGAACACCCATCTATGGTGAAATCAAGAGAGCATTGAAACATATCAAAAATGGGAAGTCACCAGGGTTAGATAACATACCACCAGAGGCACTAAAACCTGAAACTGACGTTACAACCGGTGCTTTGTGGCCACTTTTCCAAAACGTGTGGCAAGGGAAAATTAGGTACCTGCTGAATGGAAGAAAGGGCTCGTAGTGAAGTTGCCTAAGAAGGGTGACCTAAGCAAGTATAACAACTGGGGAGGAATAATCTTGTTATCTATACCCAGTAAGGTATTTACACGCACCATCTTAAATCCTGTAAAGACAGGGGTGGAACAGAAGTTACGGAAAGAACAGACTGCTTTTCGGGAGCATCGTAGCTGTGTAGACGTGATCAATACTTTTCGAATTATCATTGAACACAGCTGTGAGTGGAATTCTAGCTCATATATGCTATTTATTGATTAAGAGAAACTTTTGACTCAGTGGATAAGCAAGTCATGTGGCAACTCTTACTAAAGTATGGCCCGCCGAAGATTTTTAATCTAATACGAGAGACCTACAGTGGCTTTAAGTGCCAAGTGGTACCCAAAGAAAAGTTAACAGAGGCCTTCAGAGTGACCCCTGGAGTTAGATAAGGATGTATTCTCTTGCCTATTATCTTCATTATAATAGATGATTGTAATAGATGATATCATGAGGAAGTGTAGTCAAAAACGAAGAGGGTTACAATGGGGGTAAAAGGGCAAACTGGAAGACTTAAATTATGCGGACGATATCTGCTTGCTGGCACACCTTTCAGCATATGAATGAGAAGTTTAAAGAACTGGAAAGTGAAGCGCGAGAAGCAGGGCTTAAGATTAACTCCAGCAAGACAAAGGAGGTGACATTGTTTTCAAGAAATCGAGAAAGTTTCAAGTTAGACGGACAATAAATCGAAGAGGTAGGCCGGATTTTTTATCTAGGAAGTATGGTAGATAAACAAGGTGGAGCATTAGAGGACATTAAAGCACGTATGGAGGACATTAATGTACGAACAAAGTTGAGAATCTCTAACAATAATGTTAAATCTCTGTGTATGTGAAACCTAGAAGTTTACTGCAAAAATTATAAACATGTTACAAACGTTTATAAATAGATGTCTTCGCAGGATACTGGGTGTTTACTGGCCAGACATGATAATACATGAAGATCTATGGGAATGGACTGGGAAAACGCCTGTTGTTAATCAGATTAAAATGCGAAAGTGGAGATAAATAGACCATACACTGGGGAAGCAGGATGGAGCTCATTGAAATCCTTTGCCCCTGTAGGAGCCACATGAGATAAATCAGGCACTGCAGACAACTGTCTGCAGAGTTTTACAAGAGAACTCTTAAGAATATAACTATATTCCACCCAAAGCGGTCATATAAGACCAATTAAATTTTTTGAACAATATCTTGATAAAAAAATTTATTTGGCACAATATTTGGCATTACTGTCTTTAAATACGTCGTATTATACAAAAATTATACTTACGTCACTGGTATTTTTTTTTTAACTTTTATGGCAGTCAACCTGTTAATAAATCATATTTAGTATTCAAATTGGTTTATAGTATAGAAAAACAGGATTGTTTGAAATGAGGATTTTGATGCAATAAGACTATAGTTCAACCCTGTTCATCAGAAATCAACACTGTTCTAACAGAAATCTGTCGACCACTCGTAATAATTCAAAACTTTTCGTATTTCCTATGAGACAGAGGAAAAGGCGTAATACTGACAATTTTTAGATATACGCTCACATACGTTTTATTTTAATTATAATCTCCAATTTTACTGAATTTTAAAAATTCATACAAATTTGCGTAAATTACGAAAGAAAATCGGGTATTTAGCATTAAAGCAGATAATGCTTACATAAAAAAAAATCTAAATATTTTATTGATAATTAGCGGGCCCGGCAAACGTTGTTTTGCTCCCAACCGGGTTCGTATATTTGCTTACGGCACCGTAAGTTCCGTAAATACATATATGTGCCAAATTTCATGATGATTTGTCTATTAATTACCAATATACCAACATTCATTTTTATATATTATAATGTGTTAAAAATATTTCCTATCTATCCATAAGGAAACATTGCGGAGGCTGTATCTTTGCTCCAGTATAAAATTTCAAAAAACCAATTTCACAGAAACCTTCCAGGGAGTGTACTCAACAAATTCCTAAAGTTTCATGTCGATTGGATCGATGGTGTAGTCAGGCATTAAGGACATACGGACATACAAACATACATTCATTTATATATAGATAGATAGACCACAAAACCTAAAGAAACATGAAAAACAAATAAAATTGGTATGTCTATTTTTATGTAAATAATAAGCTGTTTATAATATAAGCATCGGGTTTTGTCAGCATGGAATTTGGTTATTATAATATTCTGGGTGGTCATGCATTTCTTAGGTAATAAATCGATCTACTTCCGGAACCTCGTAAGCCGAGATTTTTCAAAAATCACTGTGGGACGTTATGCGACAAATATGCCTGCTGGTTACATTATAAAAGTATCTCGCGGTACAAAATGTTTTTACAAGAGAACCCTTAAGTCTTACAACCAATTTGGCGGTTGAAGAAAACACGTAAGTCTGCCGGGGTTTAAGGCCGCATTTCAAATTCTTTTGTAGAGCTAAGTTCTTTTAGTTTTTTTATTATTATTTTTGTGCTATTTAGAATAAGGAGGTTATTGTGCTTTTAAAGCTATATTTATTGATCGAAATGTTTGGGTGCAAATTGTATGCGGAAACAAAACTGTAGTCCAGCTGATGTGCCTGAATGGAATTCAATCTCCAATAATGAATCTGGAGACAACAGAAGTCCGTCCCACTGGTGAACCTCTTCAGAATTTCGTTTCCAATGATGAATTTGAACACTTCAGTTCCGAGTACGAGCATGAACAAAACTACAGTTCCATTGATTATTCGGAACAAAACACTAATTCTGCTGATATACCTGAATATAAATCTATCCTTAGTATAACTGCTACTAGCGTTATACTGCAAGATCAAAAAGAAAGAGGGCATTACATCCCAATGGATTAAAATAACGAAAATAAACGAATAATAGAGCAATACGAGAGTTGCGCGGGGTGTCACAGAGGGAAGTGTGATAATAATGATATTACTTACGAGAGATTTGAACAGCCTGCCAAAAGTTTAAACTTTTGTAATTGTAAGATTAGTCAGCAAGTTATTAATGAAGACAGTTGCAAAGAAAGTCAATTGTACATTGTTCAACAATCAAGATTGCAGACAAAAATATTTGATTATTTCTGAAAGAACGTAGGGTGGAAAGAACGGCGAACATACATTGCTTGCACCGAGGAATACTAACAATCTGGAGCAATTTTTAAACGCCGGTCCAAAATTTGAGTCACACTATTTCCGAAAGAACACCACGACACTTTACTTAGAACCAATTTTTTAAGTAAAAAAGCAGATGTACAAACTATTCATTGAAGAGTGTGCCAGGTTGGGTGAGCACTCTTCACTGGCAACGTATTTTATGAGATATTTGAGAAAATGAACTTGTCAATATACCATCCAAGAAAAGACCAGTGTGATAGTTGCGTAAGTTTTAAAGAAGGAAATATCACCAAGGATGATTATTACATGCACGTAAACGAAACGAATGCTGCTCGTGAAGAAAAAGGTAAAGACAACAAAGGTAACGTTCTATTTGTGTTCACAATGGATATGGTGGCCGTACGACTATGTCCTCTTCTCAAAGCGTCTTCGCTCTATTATAAAATGAATCTTGTACACAATTTTACATCGTAGTTTGTCGTCTGAGACGCGGTAGGACTTGCATAACGTAGGTGTGGTTGATATGAGCGTGATCACATGAGATTCTGTGATTCATGAGATTCATGAGCTCTATTGCTTGATCCTTCCTTGTAGAATACATGTGGTAAATTAGCAATAATTTTCTGTAGTTTCTCCAGTTTGGTTGGTTCGAATCCATGTTTGATTTCTACGTCGGTGATTGGAGTGTTTAAGAGTGGTGGGGCTAATCAGTATGTAGTCTTACGTGAGTCCTGCCCGAAGTGAATGCATCGTCTTCGGAAGTCGAATGTTACGGTTTGCTTGCTGCGCCATGGAACACCGAGAATGATATCGTTCCGGAGGTTTGGAATAAAGGTGCATTCCGTGTTTTGAATTGTGTCGTTAAGTTGGAATTGTATGTTGGTTTTCCCTCCGCTCTCCAGTGAATGTTCTTCAGTTGCAAATTTCATTATTGCACTAGCTTGTTAAATGGCAGAATATTGCGTCCAGTGAGCATGAACGAAGTGAGCATGGTCGGCAGTACTAATACCTGCCGGCCATTTATTTTAATGGAAATTTATAGTAGATTACTGCAGGTGGTATAACACATGTTGGATATTTTTTCCTGTTGCTGTGGCGTCGGTATATTGTAGCGGAGGTTGTATGACTGGTTGCTTTTTGTTTTTAGTTTCCCGTCATCCACTGTAGGTTTTGGTGTTGTGGTCATACGGCCGTTGCAGCCGTACTGGGCAGTGCCAATGTTTTGCTGGACAGTACCGGAATTGTTGGAGATGCTGCTGATTGAATGTTTTTGTAGGCAACTGCTGTATTGATCCCTTTTCTTTATGATGCGTTTGACGGTGTGCTAAAGCAGGACTAAGTAGTGTGGCTGCTTTGTGCAGTAGTTCCATGTTATTACGACAGTTGGTTCTGAAGGCTGTTCATTCTTTTCCATACCATTCTTTTGAATTCCCTTTGAGGAAAGTTGCAGCATATCATGTTTTATGGCGGAGTACACCAATGGCAATATTTGTTTGTATCGTTTGTTGGATTCGTAGAATTGGAGTCTTGTTGTATGTTTGTTGCATTTTGTTGTGTAGGTAGTGGTGGGAGACTCCATTGATTTATTATCTGGTTGGTGACGTAAGGTGAATCCATTCTATCCGATCTTTCACTTTGCTAATTGCTGAACTGCTGGACGCCGCTGGAAATGTCTTTGTCCTCTTCTCCAGTAGAGCTGTGATTTCTGATGTTGACCAACTTAGAAGTCGTGTTCGTAGCTTCGTATTT
>WYDF02045154.1:0-25632 GCA_009867245.2 Adranes taylori | reverse complement strand
CACACTATTGGTTGCATCGGGCATCCTTTGTCTATGAAGATTCTCCACTTCCTACGCAAAACAAAAAAAAAATAAAAATACTTTTGCTGTCTCTCTCTCTCTTTATAAAACTAGTTATGCTATATATTAAAATATATATTTCACAAATGCGAATATAAATTACAAATACATTTTACAATTAGATTTATTGGAAAACATTTGAAACCGTTTTTTGTAGTTTTGTTGCAGTCATGCCAGTTAATTGCAAATATTTCACATTGATATTCTAAATTTACACATGTTAAAACTTACTTGCAATGTTCTATTGAAATATTCGATGCAAAATATAAATCTATCTATTAGACAGATTTACGCTTGTATAATTTGTAAATGCAAATTGATGATGTTTAATATAACAAACACTTCTAACGAGGTAATTTACATAAATCAATGAGATTGAGTTAGAATAATTTAAGCAAAACATGTTTAAAATAGGTACGAGTTGCTTTTATAAAATATATTTATGCGAATGTTTAGTTTGTGATTGTGAATCAATATCAATTTATATTTTTAAATTGTGGAGCATTCTAGGGATCTACGTGGAAGAAAGAAATAATATTGTCTAGATCAGAGTTTTCCAACTATTTTTTGCATTCTTATGAAAAAAGACAAACAAACACCCAAAAGTTGAACGACATTTATTAATCAAATACAACCAGAAATTGAATATAAAAACTCCCAAATTATGACCTGGAATGCAATAGAATCTGCGTGAAGAAATAATAACATACAATCTACGTCGATCGATACAATTGGGAATCGCAATACAAAGGCAAACAACAACATATTTCAGCGTGTATATGAGACCAGATACCATACCATCGGAATCTGATCCAAAGAATTATTCAGTAACAGGAGAACACTAGTCGGAGGTGATCTCAACAGCAAACACCAAAGTTGGGGATTCAGAACTGCAAAGAAGTAGGAAAAAACATTTTTAAATTTGGCAGAAAATGTTAAAACGTTAAAATATTTGGCCCAAATGGCGCTTCCCAACAAGACATACTATGAACGCACAGAATAAAACAAATCATAGAGCCAGAAATCAAATTTTGCTTAGATTCCGACCACTTTTCCGGTGGTAGTCAAAATCCAAAAAATTATAACATAGAGCCAACGCAGAACATGAAGAAAATAAACTGGATGAAACTCAGCTTTTACAGGAGTAAATACACGTCGATGCAGCAAAGTAAATCAATCGATAACGTAGAAAAAGCACTGAACCACATAACCAACACTATTCAACCTAACAAAAGCGCAGGGACCTAGTACTATAAACAAACATAATCTAAACGGAGAAGAGAGAGATGTAATTGTAGAAAAGAATAAACAAAAAACCTGATGGAATAAGTCAAAAAATCCGCATGACAAAGCCAAATTAACCAAACCTAAAGGCAAAGTCAATAGAATGCTTAAAGAGAAAAAAGAAAAAGGATGGGATGACTGGGTGGAAAGTAGCTGGCAATACGAGCAGATTGATAGAAACATGGAAGTTAACAAAACTTCTTACAAAAGGTCCAAGAGATAACGCACTTGTCATAATTAAAAACAAACTATACTACATGTACAGAAAAAGCGGAAACGAGAGCAAAATACTTAACCTCACAATTTGAAAACTAAGATAAAACAGATTGAAGGACTGAAAACAAAGTAACAAATTTTTCTGGGTAACCTACAGAAACAAAATATCCCATCCAAAGAGAAAATTGTAGTAAAAAAAGACGATGTGCGTAACATTATCAAAAATATGAAAATCAAAAAAGCGCTTGGAGAAGACGATATTCCAGTATGAAACAGAGCTAATAGAGCAATGAAAGGTCTCATATGGATCAACAACACCGCGATAGAGCTGGCATACTATCCAATAAGGTGGAAGCATTCTATAGTAGTGACCATCCCTAAAAAAAGCAAAGATCCAACTAAACTTAAAAGCACAACGCGTCTGAGCATAACAGACGGCTTTGCAAGAATTCTAGAGGTAATTATCAAAGACAAAATCGCAATGTCCATAGAAGAAAACCAGGTCCACCCTGCAAATCAATTAGGCTTTCGCAATAAGCTAGCTACAACTCAACTGGCAGCGTACCTAGAAGTACTAAGTTACATAGCTAAGGAAGAGAGCAAAACTCCATTTGCGGCCTTTTTAGATATAGAAAAGGCCTGTAATAGGGTAAGGCGAGCAAAAATTGTATATAAGATGTGGACGATAAACATTCAACTGCACTGATGAAAATAACTAACAATTTTCAATCAAACAGAATGTTCCAAATAAAGGTAGGAATACAGAAGTCAACAAAGAAAGTAGCAAAAGAAGTCCTACCACAGCGATCTCCACTATCCTCAATATTGTTTACCCTATTTGTGGCAGACATTTCCCGTCTTGAAATACTCAGATGATACGCAGTAATGTGCTACAGGAAGAACAACGCATAAAGCTCAATAAAAATTCTGCATGAAAGCTTACAAATTTTGGCAAATTACTTAAGAATCTAGAAAATCCAAATAAACACAAAAAAAAAACGGAGATTGCGAAGTTCACAAACAAGGGTCCAAAAGCAGATGCAAACCCATATAGAAGACAGGATGATTAAATTCAAATCAAAAGCAACATATCTAGGTGTAGTATTTGATCAAATTCTAGATATTAGTCTTCACATTTAGAACAGAGCAGTGGTAGCCCAAAACAGCGCAAGAATGTTGTAACCTATACTACATAGAGAAAGTAAGATTACAAGCAGCGCAAGAATAAAGATTCTAAAGTCCATCCTAATTCCTCAATTAACATGTGGATGTGAATTATTGGTACAAGGATGAGAAAAATTCAAGGAGAGACTAGACATCTTGGACAATAAACTCCGAAGAGCATTAGATACATCCTTCTACACTACAAACTAACTCTTCGCAAAGATCTAGAAGCAGAAGCTTTAATATTGGCGGCGACGGAAAGTGGAGAGAAAATGATAAACATAATGCAAGAACATGATGACCGCAGAATAAGGAGCATCGTCAAAATAATAGAGGACGCGTAGCATCAACAAGCAAGAAATAATCCTTTCATTCATACCAATAGTGAAAGGATCAAGGAAGATACCTGTACATTTGTAAGTGACCAGGCACAAGAATATATGGAAAAGTGGAGCAAAAAAAGAAAATACGCCAGAGCAGGTGTTTTGAAGGTCAGAAGGTGCATTGTCGTTAGATTGCACTGATGTTTCGGGTCTGAATTGGGAGCATTGGAGGAATCAGTTTTCACTTTTTACTGTATAAATGTTCAGTATATTATTAAGCACAGCCATAAATCATACAAAAAGGAGGTATTTTGAGAATGAGAGAATCATACTCCTACATACTTCCGCTTAACGGTAGTACACAAGGTATTAATAATTTATAAAATAATATCATTTTTGAAGAGTTAGTGGAATACATGGAGAATATGAACCACGGCTTTTATGCTCTCTGGTATTTCGACATGACTGTTAAATATGTAGTATCATAATTGTTCTAATGAAATTAATCAAAATGCATAGGTGTCCTATACCAAAAGGTACACAATACACTTTTCATTTATTTAGTTAAATAACGTATACTTTGTTATTGTTAAGTGTACTATAAAGACTGATGATTTGTTACAATAAAGCGAGATTTATCTAGTTAGCATTAAGCAGTGTGTTTCAGTCCAACCACGTTGAGCTAGCGGGAACACCATAGTAATTATACTACTGACTAATTATAAGCCGCAAAAGAGTCCGTTATTATTATTAATCACCATTTTGTACATGTGGGTATAAGTCACAAGGGGTCTACCTTTAGAAATTGGTTACTAGAAGCATATTGATTTTAAACTTCTGATTTGTAATATGCTTTTCTACAGTATTTAAATGTTGAAAGTATTTTTAATAAACTTGAATTGCCATTGGCCGTATATAATATATTTTCCTAATAATATATAAAAGAAATTTCTATCCGCAACATTTTTTTTTGTTTTCAAATCCAACTTCATTGAAATGTCTAAAGAGACTACCTACTTCTTTTTATATAACAAGGTAGAAAATCCAACGAAATATGATAATGCATTCTTTTCTATAACAAGAAAATTCAACGTACAAATTCTTTTCCTTATTTCCCTTGAATCCTATAGGTACATTCCCAAATTCTCGTGAGTTCTTCTCTACTATTTACTTACGTGTTCCAAATTGGCATGGGCCAATGTGAGTATTTGAGTGAATATGTGCGCGTATCTATTTTCCGTTATTAGATTGACATGAAGACGTGAGCTTGAGAAAGACTGGTTGATGCTATATCCAATTTTATTCTATCGAAATAAGTTTACATAAGTAGCTATTGACAATATTTTAAGGTAATAAGATTTGTTTTAGAATCTTATACACAAAAAGTCGCGCCCGGATCCACCAGTCTTTCTTTAATATACTGGAAGTTAACTTTTATTACGTACTGCATAAAGCAAAGATTGTTCTATTATTTGTGATGTATGTGTGACACGTTTGAATCCATTAAATTATAATTTAGATCCGCCACTGACAACAATATTTATTAAGTTGCACAAGAGATTAGAGGTTTTCATGTGTGGTATTACCAGAAAAGAAACATTTAGTTGTACATTTAGTACATTTAGTTATTCCCGCTGGCATAATTGAGGCCAGTTTTATATATGTTCTCCACTTTTGATTTTCCAACATTCAAGAGAACTAAGATTTTTCAGATAGAGTCATTCTTTTTAAGGTCAGCCAACTCCGAAGTTTTCATGTCCGTTTTTTTAAACTTGTTTAATCACTTTAGTATTAAGAAATTGTTCCTCCTGTTTTGGCTTTATAGTAATTGAACTTGGCGATGGCTGCTGACTGATTACTGCCTCGAAGTTATTTCCGTCTTTATTCGTATTTTCATTATATACTTTTAGTCATCTTTTAGACCTCACTTTATTATTTTTAACTCACATATACGCTATCTAGCCAAAGCTGTCAATCTACTTTTATTTCTGCCTGATAAACGAATATTTCCACATCGTTCATACAATATTCACTACTTCTGATACACTTAATTACTACTTCTGATTTTATCACTAAACGTCCTGACAAAATATTTCAATCTGACTACTGGAGCGATATACATTTTTAATATATACAACCCCTATAGACATAGCACAGTAAGATGGAATAACGTAGAAAGGATGAATTCACCCTCCCAAAAGCAACTACTCAATCACAGGCTGCGCTGAATAAAACCAAAACGTAGCTTACTTACGTGCTTCTTACTTATATACCATACTACAATCATCTTCGATATTTGATACGCTAGCAAAGCAGATGCTACGGCTACGCTACAGTTATATTTACATTCGCTTCTCATTTAAACGATTCGACTCGCCGAGTCAAATCGTTTATCATTGATAAAGTTGTAACTGTAGCACTCTTTTGAGTCTAGTAAGCGTATTTATCTAATAGGCTAACCGATATCTACTTGCACCTCTTCGTCAAGCTCAGTCATCGTATGTTTGGTCTTGGATTCCTTGAGTCAATTTCAGTCTTCGTATATTTGGTTTCGTACTCTGTGAGCCGTGCCAAATTTCGTATCTATCTTGGCTTCCTCATTCGTTGAGTCGAGCCACGGATACCCCACCATTGTAAATCGACCTCTTATTGCCTTGCTCTCCTTGGGACGAGATAAAATCATTTCCTCCTAATTAGCGATTACACTACTTATGTGCCTATTACTTATCTCCGCCTTTCTTCAAAACCGTTGCTATTAAACAGTACCGCCCTAGACTTAACTTCTTCGCTTCAATCTGGAACCTCGCTTCACTGATTTGGATGGATATAGGGTGATTCTTGGCAGAAGACCATCCTACCGTTTCACCACTTTGGCTTGAGTAACGAACGTTCGAAGAAGATAAAATTATTTATTAATCCGTTTACTAACAAATCATCTTACAAATATTATTAAGTCTTTCAGTTATTAAGTATCAAATAGAATTAGTTAAGCAAGTGTACTTTGGATTAATTCTGTGTATGGCCCGAACGTACAAATTTAAGTGAGATAGAATGTATTGTCACTCCATACTACTAATTAATTTTAGTATTACTACAGGATTATAATTAATGAAAGTTTATTAATTGTTTAAGAAAAAATAGTTTTATGATACCGGCAGGCAATGATTTAGATGACTGGAAATTACTACAGACTGATTTGGCACGGCGAAGAATATTGCTTATATTAACCAAGGGCCAACCCCAATTTAGCCATGTTTTTCTACCAACTAAAAAATCTCCCTAACTCTGATCTCAATCTTAATAATCCAATTAGAAAGCGTCCGGATAACATTCCATTCCTAAGAAATATCTGACGTAAATTAAAAATATTTCTTTGTTCGCAGAAGACAAATCAACGCTACATTTCTTATTGTTGATTCAGTTTGTGAACTGGGCCAGACAGTGGCATTTCCATTTAAAAACTTAATTAAGAGGCATGTCTTATGGTACAATTATGGATTAGTACTGCATTATGACGTCCAAGTCCTCTGAGATTACCTAATAATCATCGATCAAATAACTTCTTTTTTGTAAACTTGGACAAGGAATTTCTAGCGAAATTGTATTGAAATGATATCATATTGTAAGACATATTTCATATCCTTCTTGATACTAAGTCATTTTATATAAAACTTTCGTTTTTTATTACATCCATTTTCTTCTTTCATGATTAAAATATCTATTTCTAATTTACAAGCACATTTATATATTCTCATAAAAGATTAGAATACAAATTATTAACTAAAAAGCCATATCAAATTATCCTCTTTGACAGCGACAGAACACTCCTTCTCAGAAGTTTAATAAATATTATAGACGTATCAAGTTTAAAACTTTTAGATCTTTTTCTTCTTAGAACTGAACTCAGATTAAAGGTAAAAACAATTTATGTTTCACATATTTAAACAATTTCAATAATAAGAAGTTATGTTTTCCACGGTTAATCCTAAATTATCTGTCAATTTTACCTTTGACAGTTTCTTAAATTGTGACTAGAAAAAATTATTTGAAATAAAATTGAAAACCTTTAAACAATAAGTTGGACAAGTTGAACTGAGTATGGGCTACTCGATAGTTTTTAAATAATTTTTTTTCGGAATTTCCCGGGGAATAATTTTTTTCCGGGGATTTTTTTTCTTTTCTGAACAAATGAATTTTTCCTTTTGTTGGAAAAATTTTTTGAGGAATAGAATTTATTTTTTCTGGGGCAAAATATGATATAATTTTTTTTTCTTGTACATGAAAAAATAGCGAAAATCCCTGGAAAGCAACTATAGCATCAGAGAGTATATTTCAGAGAATAACATATGAGAGTGTATGAGAAAACAAAGCCATATTGCATGTTGTAACGACAGAAATAGCCATGTAATGTAAGTAGTGAAGGCTTCATTGTCAAAGTGATAATTAATTAAATATTAAACCAAAACTCTGCTCGAATAAATGAATCCCGTAAACTAAATTCTACTGTATAAATAGATACAGCGGACGCCTCATATAATAGAGAGGCAGACGTTCTCGGGCGTTACCCATAAGCGACTTCCAATTCAATCTTCCAATTTAATCAATCAATTCTAAATTCTTGATTTTTAAAGCAGGAAAGAAATAGCAAGTAAATTGGTTAGATAAAGTTACTATTATCACAGCCAATAGCTTAGATGTGCACATCGGATCCACTCGTCTAAGGCTTGACTGTGAGCGTCAGTTAGTATCTATGGGTAATATATATCGCTGGTCATCGCTGGTCATTTTCAGCAGTTCCTGTTCAGTTTTCAAATCTAAATACATCACGTCACTTTGTTTTTAGAAGGCGCTTGGCAATCGTAGCGACTCAATTCTCTCCGTATTGAGTAAACGCTTCTACTAGTACTTATCATTTTCCTGCAAGTGAACTAAATACATTACCATTTTTTTACCTCTTATAGTAAAAAGACAATTTTAAGTGTGCATTATGAAAAATCCTGCGACAATGTAAGCATTATATATTATTATATTATCATATTTTATTTCGACTATTGAAACTAAATAAATTCAATATTTTATTACGAATAATTAATTGACAAATATTTAAGTAAGTAACATTCATTTTTTCTATAACGTGCTAATAAACTAATGAAGATTCTTTATATTAGTAAACCGAATTTATGTCTATGTTTTAATTAAATTGTATTGGTTGAAAGATAAATCATTATTCAAGTATAATAAATAATCATCGCCCAATCTGTTACTATTTCTTTAGTGATCCCATGCAGATGGTCTAATAGATTTTATTCCTAAAGAGAATACATTATCTTATGTTCTTAGGGAAATCATATAATTATTTCCATATCAATGGGAAATTGAATTGTATACATATCGATGTATATTGTAATAGAATCAAGTGAATGAATATCACTTTTATTCAAGCTGCGCATTTGTTGGTCCTTTGATTAATTATCTTGAGAACAATAAATGATTACTCTTTTTTGAAATAGATGATTTAAAACAGATTGGTGTTATTATTCTTTTATTATTATTCGGTGTATTTTATATGTGTTACGCAGTAATTTTATGATTTAATTCCTAAAGGACCGAACTTGTTTCTTTGAAGCCGCTTCACAGTTCCTAGTAGGCAATGGTCCTATAATTAACAGACCGTGAGTACTGTGTCTGATTGATAGCAGCATAAATAATTATTATAGTGAGATATAATTCTTTATCACTACGTCCACATTCTTAAACATTGGTGAATTACAAAAATACCTCTCGTTTTACCATAGTTAAAAATATACTTGTAACATTTACCGACATTGAATTGGGAGTTTTCACGACCAACAGAGTTTTCGTGGAAACTAGCCTAATTATATAAGTTTTTGATCTACGCGGATGTGAACTTGGTTTTATGAAAGATGAGAAAAACAACTGGACGTAAGCAATTAACTTCAACATACATTTCGTTTTTAAGTTTTTTAGTATTGTTCAGTAATTATGGAGTAATTATTGAATACTTTCTGTGAATTCAGTAATTATTGCCTCTCTTAAAGGATTGATATCTGGATGATGTCTCGGGTGAAGTGTCCCTGTAAGGGGAAGTTCATGATGCAAAATCAGGAGACCTTGTCCAATTTATGGTACCACCTTTGCTTATTCAAAGATCGCGAAGTGATTTGTTATGAAAATGTTGCACATTTAAACTTTAATGCAACACGCACCAAGGACTTTTGACATGCACTGTATGTCTATAGCTGTAGCAAAAATGTTAAACTTAATATTATTTTAGCTCATTACGTAAAACATAATCTAACATGCTGGAATAAATTGTTATATCTTTTTGTTATAGTGTATAATAATAAAAAAAAACAAAAATATGATAAGCATTCAATATTTATCTGTTGTTGACTGCAGCTGTTAGTTTATTCGGAGGACGCAAATATTCTGTTTCAATCGGGCCTTGGGCGGAGAAACAAGCACAAAAAGAAATATAGAGATAAATCATTTATTAAATCTATCACCGCACGAATACCCTCGATTTGTTTTTGCTAATATTTTCCTGCTTTTTATCCTCTTAGTATTATTATTACATTTATCATATCTTTGCACGCTATACTAACGCAAACAATTCATTATGGCTTTTTAATATGATTTGCAATTTCAATAATTTTTCAACTTTTTTTCTTCTTTGGCTTTTATGTTTAATAAAATCAGGGTTAAAATCTTTATAACTTATATTTGTAGTTTATTATATTATATTATTTCTACTCAGCTCGATTTTTAATTATCCAGGAGAACTAAGTCGCGCCAAGATTAATCTGGCGAGTATTACAAAAACGTATTGGCAGAACAGTGGTCACTTCAAATCCTCAGAATATACAATGTATTATTCCGGTGAAGAAGATAGGAAGAACCACGTTGTCAGTATAATGGTATCAAATAAAATCAACAACTTTGTGCTGGGCTATGAAGAGATTAACGAACGAGCAATGTCTTTGAAGCTTAATACGAAGTCCTAAACATCTTGGCACTATATGCTCCTACTCATGATGCTATTAACGAAGAGTTCGAGAAATTTCAACAGATAAGAAATCAATAGATAAGTTGATGAGGGAATTAGATGAGTACGTAGCGGTTCCAGCAAGGCCTGTGGAATTGTCATTTATATTACCGATCGAGGATGTGTTTTCGATATCGGGGCGTGATTTATCAAACTGTCGAAGTGGTAATAACTAAAATACCAAGCAAAAAAAATCTTGATGTTAATGGATGATTTCATTGCGAATATCGGTTGCACTGCCAACGATGATCGTATTCGCCAAGTAATAGGGAAGTTTGGGACAGGAGAACAGAACAACAGAGAAGAACGTCTCATCCAATTCGGCATCGAAAATATGGCATCGCAATTACCAACTCGATGCATGACATTCATAAACGTAGATTATACACCTGAAGATCTTTTGATGGACACACGAAGAATCAAATAAATTATATCTTTATTAAACAGAGATGGAAATCCTCGATAAAAGCAGCGAAAACGTTACCGTCTGCAGTTTGTGGAAGCGATCATCGACTTCCTGTAAGTTTACAGTAAATCTTAAAATGTGTAGGCGAAGGCACATAATAAGTGTGTCTAGGTTATATGGCAGATTGTGAAAATGTCTCTAGTCACAAGTTTAGAAAAAACACCTCAAGAAGACGAAAATACTGTTGGGCAGCCCTGCTTATCAACGGAAACCATAGATCTCATTCCGGAATAAAGGAACATCAAATCCCGTGGTCTTGACAATAGTATAGATCTGGAACTGTACGAAACGTTAAATCGAGAGATACAAACTTTTATGCGTAGAGACAAAAGTAAATATCTGATGAATGTTTGCACAGAAATTCACAGTTTCTCTGATACCAATAACTCCAAAGACCTGTTTAAAAAGATACGTTCTATCATTCAGGAGTTCAAACCCCGACATTGGACGATTAAAGATCAACATGATTGTTTGAATACCGAACTAGACTAAATTGTATCGGTGTGGAAAGATTACTATAGCAATCTGTATGCTGACCCAAATGCTATTTGTGGAGACCTGGGGAATTATGAGGCGGCACAGATGTACTGTTAGTTGAGGTGAAAGTGGTAATTGACAAATTAAGAGAAGGTAATGCAGTAGGAATCGACAGAATATCAGAAGAGGTATTGCAGGCTTTTGACGGAAAGGAGCAAAAATTTTGCAGATTAGAAATGACCAGAAATCGTCTGCAAAAACTATCGTCTGGTAGACTTGATATCACATTGCACCAAGATTATGTTGTACATTCTTCAAGCGAGACTACAAGTCTTCCTGCTACATCAAGTAGCTCCAGAACAAGCCGGATTTGTGAAAGGACGGGACAGTCAAACAAATTTTAAATGCGAGGTAGGTTATAGAAAATGTCCGAGAATACTCGATACCGATGTATCTGTGCTTCGTAGATTACGGGAAAGTGTTTGATAACGTTCGCTGGGCCAGACTATGGACAATGTTCGCATATTTTAGAGTGCCATGTCATCTTATCACTCGTCAGAAGTCTGCATGAAAACTCGAAGGCGGTAGTTACAGTCAATAATACATTATCCGAAAAATGTTCTATAAGAAAACGCATTCGTCAAAGTTGCGTACTTTCACCTCCACAGAACATCTATAGCGAGAAGTGATGCGACGCACTTTAGAGAACTGGAACGGAACGGAGGAGTGAAGATTGCTAAAAACACTTTGCAAACTTTCGATTTGAGGAGGCAAGCCTTATAAACGCCCTAGTTTTTCCCGTGTTTTTGAATGCTCTAGAGACCTGGGTAATCCGTTCCAATGGCAGAAGAAGAATAGATGCATTTAAAATGTGGGTCTGGCGCAGGATGCTGCGAGTTCCCTGGACGGCTAGAAGAACAAACGTCTTCATCTTAAGTGAGGCCAAACCCGTACAAAGATTCTCATCGATGACATATGGACGAATTCTGAAATATTACGGACACATCTCTCGTCACGACACGTGGAAAACTTGTTCAGGGAAGACCGGAAAGTAAAAGAGAACAGGACCGAACCCCAACTAGGTGGACCGATATTATTTCAAAACTAATACAATCAGGTTTTACTAAAGCAGCGCGCGAAGCGAACGATGGACAGACCTGGAAATCAAGTGTTACGCGAATAATACAGGGATTAGAAGATTGCCCTATTCAACGTAAACATTCACCGTAGTCACCACACGTCGATTACGACGTTGGACGAAGAAGAAGATTATAATAATTAAGATCAGCGAATATTTTGCCCAATCATGAGACTTCATGCAATGAGCATGAAGTCTCATGACTGTAATCCTTATTAAAACTGTAATCCTGTTTTAATAAGATCAAATTTTGTAACAAAATGCTCGGACATTACCCCAATGCTTGGACATGAGCAATACGAATAAGTATGAGATGATGAGAAATCTCAGGATATTTGAAAGTGTATATCTTGCTTGATAATTTCATTTTTCTCTAAATGCTTAATAATATATATAAATAAATATTTTAATACTTAAATATAAACGTCTAGCTTTGTCCGTCTGTCTGGAACGCTTTTGACCTACGTTCATTGTGATTTTTCTTGTGCCATTTAATATGTGAAATTAAATGTTAATACTTATATATAAACGTCTAGCTTTGTCTGTCCGTCTGTCTGTCAGTCTGTCTGGATCGCTTTTGACCTACGTTCATAGTGATTTTTCTTGTGCCATTTAATATGTGAAATTACATGTAAAATTTTGTAATTACATTTAAACAAAATATGACCTGGTAATGGATAGTCGTTTTATGACGGGTTATCATCTAGTTTATAATAAAAGTTACAATTATAAAACACTCACCTCTTACTAGTGTCAAAATACCCAACGGCATTACCAAAATGGCCACCATCAAATCTGTGATCGCCAGAGACATAAGAAAATAATTTGTCACATTCTGTAATCTTCGTTCCCATGTAATTGCTAAACACACTAAAATGTTACCACCTGCTGTACCGAATACTAGTGCTAAAGCCAATAATGCCCACCAATTATTAAACTCATGTTCCTCATCATTATCGTTTTCTACACTTTTGCCGGATAAGTCATTCAGATCAGTTTTTATTGGCGGTTTATAAATTGTAACACGTTGGATAATATCACTTGTTGATGAGATATTTATAAGTATATCAGTTAAATCACTACTATTATTATAATATGTTGTATTCATTTTTATTTCACTCAGCGAATTTAAAATTACTAGCACAATTGGTTGACATTTTCATTTATCCTGCATTTGCTGAAAAACATGCTCGTTAGTATTTTTAACATTTCATTTAGTAGATGGAAACCAGGAATTTTGAATTTCCGAATCATTTGTTTTTCTGTTCTTGTTTTTTCTTTTGTTTGTTTTGTTTACATAATTATGCTTTGCATTCTAATTATAATTACTTGTGGTTTTTCTTTATTAGCTATATTTACAGAAATGATATTACCAAAAATATTAAGATATGTGAAATTTGAAATGTTTAAATTTTAAATAAAAAGTTGTTAAATACTTTAGACTTAGATATTGATTTTTTTTAAATTTCTTAGTTGAAACACTTCATATTTTTTTGTTGCATTGATTTGTTGCATTTTTTCTATTTTTTTAAAATATTTTTCATCATGATTAAATTTGATAAAATTTTAGTATTAAATATGTAGCAACTTTTAATATGTGTAACAGCTTTTAGAGTAAATGTAACAACAACTGTGGAACTATAACAACTATTTGTGTAATATCTTCTAGAACGCTTTAAGTAGAATTTATTTTAAAAATATCACACGTTTGCCCAACTGCAGATTGGGATCACATGAGTCCTCACCTATGATAGATATTATATTGTCTCAATAACAAATGTCTAAATATTAACAGAAAATTCATTAATATTTAACAAAATATTAATTTGTCTATAATCACTTAAAAAATTTAAGTTATATAATAAAATTTAAATAATAAATGTAAGACGCCCTTCTAGACTATAATTTCGTCTAGGTTATTCCCGCCTTTATGTCTGGCTGATCGCGTGATCCGATTCCTACGCTTGCAAATAAAACTCTTATGTGTGCTAATTTCTTAAGGCGTAGTATACAAGCAGCTCTCGGCTTGGCGCAACGGTACGCGTTCGCGACGTACAGATATAGATTGCGCGACGTTCAAATTTTACGTTCCAATAGCGAACTGCGTTTCAGAAATTTTCATGTTTGGAAGAAGATATTTCAAGATAATAAATTATAAAATTAAATTGCGTAAATGAAATAGTTTGTCAAATATATTTTCTTGTTTTTTATTATTTTTCTTTTGTTATTAATAATGAACGATTTAGTTTTACTTATTAACATCGAAATAAAAAGCTCAATCCCTGAGAGTCTCATCTTGTTATATAAAGATTTGACTATCCAACTGTGGGCCGCGTATAAGATGAAAATAAACTCATTTTATACTTCATGAAAATCGCTTAGTGTAGAAAATTCTGATCAAGATGCCAGTAACAACTTGGTAGCAATTAAACCGTAAAACGACGCATCCTGAAGATATGGATCATCCGGTAACGTTATCTCAAGAACAATTTGCACTCCTTATGCAGCAGTTTATTGGTCAAGGTCAAAATCAGGTTAAACAGAGAACTCCAAATACAAGTAACTTTGTTCATTGTGCTGCTCGTTTTGACGGATCGAAAACGTCTATTATATAGTATATAAAGACTGAGCAAATGTATGAGATGATAATGAGCTTAAAAGCTTACCAATTTTATTAACGATGCAACTACGTGATTTCATCGTCTGTTATTAAGTAACAATTTTGGCAGACAAAAACCTGCATATGATATTTATAAAGAAGTTTTTTCTTCTGAGCAAGATAAAAATACAAAAACTGACGTTTCCTTATCTAGAATTCGAGCCTCCTTCGTTCAATTACCACAGCATTGTTTAACTGAAAATGTTCACGTTCATGTGATGTATGGCTTATTGCATTATGCTATTAGAGAAAAGATTCCCCATGAGAACCTTTTTCAGAACTATTGAAGGAAGCTCGTAATGTTGAAGAATCTCTCGATGAAATTATAAATACCAGAGCTGTACAACCGAAGATGGAATGAGTGAGTATAATGAAGATGGAATGAGTGAGTATTTGCTAGCAGATTCAAGTATGGATGAGAAGAGATTTATTGCGAAGTTTAGGTGTGGTAATGAAGAAGGTGTAAATAAATTTTGGAGGAATGAACAAGAAAGAACGTGTATAATATGTGGTAGGGAACAGGAAATGTGGAGCCACTGGGCAAGGGAATGCGATGGGATAATATGGTTGGATAGAGAAAGGCAATTGGGTGATAACTGGAGGCTAAGCTTAGGGATGTAGGGAAAAGGTTTAGAGTTAATGAAGAGAATTTTAAAGGAAATAAAAAAAAAAGAAATTAAAGGGATGAATTTGATAGGGAATGAATGTGGTTAATATGTAAATAAATGCCTTGCCTTCTGCCGATCGCCTTTAATAAGAAGATTGATGTAATTTGTACTGTTTATTATTTATGTTGTATATGTTTGAATTATGTTTGGTTTGTTAATTTTTATTATTTTTTTTATGCCAATAAAGTTTCTATCTATTTATCTACAACCGAAGATTGAATCTGAAAACATCTCAGTTTTGCAAAACATTTGGCCAAGAAATGAAAACATGTCGCAAATTAGAAAAATCGTGCCAGAATATGCCGATTCAATCAAATCTCAGTAACGTAAATGGGCAGGCAATGGGTACTAAGCCAAAAGTAGCATGTTATGGTTGTGGTGCCCCGGGCATAATAACATCAAATTGTACTATCTGTAAAATTGAAATAGAAAATATAAATGCAGCATCAATCAGATTCTATTCGTTAGAAATGGATTATGTTCTTTTTAATCCTCAACCATGCCCAATATTACATGTAGAGATTTCAGGAGTACAAGGTATAGGATACATGGATACAGCTACTAAGCAAAGTGTCGCAGGTCATTCAATGTTCAAGTTGCTGCCCGAAAAAGGATTCAATAATACAGAGTCTCGAATAACTTTAGCAGATGAAAGTTCCAAATTAGAAAAAGTACAACTTGTGGAAGTTGATGTTAAGATCAAGTATAAAACGGTACCGGTAATATTTGTTTGTTTAGTAAATAGCAGTGCAAACGCTACGCTCTTTGGTCTTGCTTTTACAAGATCAGCGAACATTGTTTTGGATATTCCGCAGGACAAGAGGCATTTTTTTGGAAGAAGTTTCACGAATTATAAGCTGATCACTAAAGCTGATGCAACAGCAGATATCATTGTGGCATCTGTAGATAATAATGAAACATTTCTGTTACGAAACGAAGAAGGTAAGGCATTAGAAATATTAAAAAATGAAATTGATCAAATGTTACAGGATGAAATAATTGAATCCCGTGTATCACCATTTCCAGTGGTTTTAGTGGAGAAGGAGCCCAGAGAAGCTTCGCGTCTTGGTGCTGTTTATAGATCTTTGAACGCCAGTAGCACCAGTCATAAATATCTACTAGTTGAAGAATGCCGGAGCGACTTTTTAACGGCTCAGTTGTCTTCGGGGATCGGTTGTGTTCGGGAATAACTGGAGTTCACGTTTTCGCTTATTTAGACGATTTGATCATTATATCATCATACTTTAAATTTCATGTCGAAGACTTAGACAATGTGTTTAATCGATTTGCGGAATTCGGTTTACGCGCTAACATGAAAAGTGTGTGTGTGCGTGCGAGTCTGTAAAATTTCTTGAACATATTATTTCTCGAGAAGGTTTATGTATAGACCAGGAGAAAGTATCGAGTATAGCAAATTTAAGTATACCGTCGAATTTAAAGGAAGTAAGCCCTTTCCTAGACATGTTCGTGGTATAGACGATTTATTAAAAAATTTTATGCTGTCGCTCAACCGCTTAAAAATCTAACAAAGAAAAATGCTAGATGGACATTGCAAGATCAATAGAAAGCTGCTCTTGAAAATTTAAAAGCTGCTCTTACAACAACTCCAATCTTGCGACAAGCTGACGAATCAATGAGTTTTTGTATTTGTACAGACGCTAGTGATTTCACGCCTGGTGCAGTTTTACTCCAGGGGGAGGGTAGTGATGAAAGGCTAGTAGAATAAGCCAGCCGTTTCCTAACTTCCAGCGAGCGTAATTGCTCAAAAACAAAAAAGAGGCTTCGCAGTCGTATGGGCTCTAGGAAAGTTTTTAGGATATATAGAGAGTGCATGCATTACTGATGAAACATACCATCACGCTGTCAAATGGTTGATGTAATCTCCTGAAATCTCCTTGTGGACGTCTAGCGAGGTGAGCTCTAACTATCCAACCTTATAATTTAAAAATTGCTTATATACAAGGTCGTGGTAACGTTATCTCTGATACTCTTTTGGGTCCGCTGCTTCGGGATTTAGGTGTATCGACTCAATAAGACACACTCTGCAGTATTTCTGTTGACTTTCCGAATAAATCTACAGCATAAGTGCACGAAGAACAAAGGTTGTGGATTGTTTTGAAACAAATGGTCATCCAGACCTTCCAAATTTCCACGTGGTACATTATATCCGAAGGCGTGTTGTATTGGTACGTCCCAGATGAAGACACCAAAGAACCCCCAACTCATCGTTTCATCGAATTTAAGGAAATAAATTTTGAAGGAATTCCATGACAGTGCTAATGATGGCTATGCTAATTATGGTTACTATGGTGTGGAGAAGACGCTCGCTCGAAATTCTTCGCGATTTTTTTGACCTGGTATTTTTGTAACGGATTATTTAGGAAAATGTCTCGAGCGCCAGAGATGCAAATCAAAAAATTCAAAGCCTAAAGCACTATTAAATACTCCACTTGCTAATCAACGACTTGAAGTTTTATCTATCGATTTATTTGAGCCATTACCATGCATATAAAATGGATTTACATGGATTCTTGTGCTTAAAGACACGGATACGAAGTGGGTTGAATTGTTCCATTGCTTCAAGCTACCGCTGAAGCCTCTGCGCGTGTTTTAATCGATGAATTGTTCTTGCGTTATGGAACGCCGCGTCACGTTATTTCAGATAATGGTGTTCAATTCGAAAGAAATATTATGCAATGTATTTGTTCAATTCTCGATATTAAACAAAGTCTCATTCCTTATTATCATCCCGAATCTAACCGGGTTGAAAGGAAGAAGCGTGATTTGAACACTCAGTTGTCGATATTAGTTCTAAATTCGGATGCAACCTAGATAGACGATTAGCGTCCGTCCGTTTTGCCATGAATACGATGAAATGTGATTCTACGGGGGAAACCCCCACGCGTTTCTAAACTTTGGTCGTGTGTTATGTACAATCGTGATCTACGCGTCATAATTCAAGACAACAATTTTGTCTCTCTAGTTACTCCATATCTTCTGAGAATGGTCGAGGTAATGAAACCGTGCATGAAGTGTATTCAAATAAATAGGACTTGCGTAAGTGTTTTGCAGATAAGAAACGTATTTCTCCTTCAGAATATTCGCTCAGTTATTTGGTGTTAGTGAAAACACATGCGTTGAGGAATGCCGCGAGGGGGGAAACTCGCGAAGTATGTTTCACCGTGCCGGCCCGTACCGTAATTTTTAGCTAAAACCTAGCACAGCGTACGAAATCGCCCTTGTGGAGGAGCCTAATATTCCCTAATTCAGTTTTTACGCTGATCTGCTGATCCGGTAATGTGGAAGACCAAGGAAGCAAGACAACGTTCGAGGATGTTCACGTGCTCCTGAGGGGGAGTCTGTAACACGTTCCTCGTATACTATATAATTTCGTCCAGATTATTCATGCCTCTATCTCTGGCTGATGACGCGTGATTCGTTTCCTACGCTTGCAAGTAAAACTCTTATGTGAGCTAATTTCTTATGGGGTAATAGACAAGCAGCTGTCCGCTTGGCGCAAAGGTACGCGTTCGCGACTTACGAATATAGATAGCGCGACGTCCAAATTTGACATTCTAATAGCGAACTGGGTTTCGGTATAGACATTTTCTTTCATATTTTTTGTTTCTTCAATTTTTATTAAGAAATTTTCGTGTTTGGAAGCTAGTTTAAGATAATAAATTATTAAATTAAAGTCTGCATAAATGAAATAGTTTGTCAAATATATTTCCTTTTTTTTGTTTAAGGGTGCCGTTTATTATTAATTTTTTGTTATTATTAATGAACGATTTACTTTTACTTTATTTACTTCAAAATAAAAACTCCAATCCTAAAAGTCTCGTCTCGTTATATAAATATAATTAAGTATATACTTTATTAATTATATATTATATACTTAGTTATTTATATAATATATTGTTTAATTGTATACTTTGTTACAAAGTAGTTTACATGCAGCTTGTAAAGTACATATGATTATTAAACGCAATTAAAAGCTTATTTAACGCATGATTAAGCTTTTATTAGCCGATAACAAAAATATGAGAAACCCAATTCCACATAGCGGAGAATTGTTCGTTATCAAATTACTTTTACCTGTGTTTTATTCCGCCATTTTACAATGCGATATTAATGCATCTATTATTATTATACAGTTCAAAGGATAAGTACGCATTATTATTATTGTTATTTTCAGAATTATATGATGCTATAAAATTATAGGAACATGTAAATAATTTTCTGCATTTATTGTTTGATCTATATAAAAGGATTGAAATTTCATACGGTATTTAAAAATATGTGTTTATATTATTTTTAATTGATTTATATGTAGCTCATTTTATTCAATTTCATGCGTTACAAACAAAAGTTTCAACTAATGACGCACAGATTTTTCTGATCATTTTGTGGAATTAACAATTAACTGTGCTTACATACAATGTGATTTCAGTATGCTTTGATCGGATGACGTTTTTGCCATGTCAAAAATCATAAATTTCATTAGGTTTTTTTTTTATATTTTATTACACTATTCAATTAATAATCACCGAGGATAAACAGGGGAATATTCCTGAAGAATTTTTTTAATTAAAATTTTGTTAAAATATATGAATTTGTATTATGTTTAAATGTAAGTAATTTTTAGTTAGAGTATTATTATTTTTATAGGTCAATGTTATTGCTTTTGCGAATTACTGTAATTTTAAAGATAAACAATATAAAATATTATTATGATTAAATGCGTTTGGAAACATTGTAAGTTGAGGCGGACGCCGTTCATTAGACAGCTGTTTTAATAAATTGTAATATATTAATTCAAATACACATACTATTGTTTTGATGTTATCTAGAGATTGATAATTAGCATAACTATAATATACCGTTCAACTTTTTATTATGGTTCATTTCCCTTTACTTGGCTTAAAGGTACATTTTAAGCATTGCTAATTTCCAACGTGATCTTAGTTGTTTAAATTTTTATCACACTTTTTCTCTATTTTCTTTTATTAATTATATATTGTTAATTAATTGTTTAGCGTTATTATTCATATTGTAATAGATTAAGCAATGAGTTCGATTTTCTTTCACCAAAAATGGCGCAAGATTCGTGAGGATTCGCAAATATTTGCCATATAGTGACGAAATTAATGAAATCTGACAAACAAATCTGACAACCTCATAGTTACACTTATACTAAGAACATCTATAGAATCAGCTATAGACAGAGTATACTATCCCCTGTCACGCGCAAACGGCGAGACAGTAAGCGACGTGAAAACTAATTTTTTAGTACGCCAAATAGGGGCGCGAGCCGGCAAGTTCCAGGAGTACGGAACTGGATAGATGGACGGCATGCCAACACAGACCCACCGGCAACAGGCCAGCAGGCAGGGGGCACCATGGATCCATTTGAACGCTGTGGACTGCGGCGCACCCCCAACAAGGCTAAACAAAGAAGAACTAAAGAAAGAGGAACCGACGCATTCATAATAATTAAGGAAGGAGTAACCTACGCACACCAACTTACTACAGTTCGCGATACCGTAGATGAGAACAGCACAGAAACAAGCTTATCAACGCGCGAGACCAAAGACAATATATTTCTACTAACACTAAAGAAGGACGCCATCGCAATTAAAACGTTTGTACGAGGCATCAAGAGGAAAGTCCACCACTCCCAAGTGGAAATCAAAAGAACAAGGCCCCTCGTGATACGTAAGGAGGACGTTCGCAAGGCTGTACTAGCGAAAATCAGTTCCCAGAGGGAAGTGGAATTAGTAGTTGGAGATCTTAGGCCCCTGGCGAGAGGTCAACAAGCAGTAACAATCAAAGCCAACACCGAGACGGGTCAGAGGCTTCTGAATATTGGAAAAATCAGAATTGGGTTCAATTATTGCACTGTTAATTGAAGTAGCCCAATGCCGAAGATGTTGCTATAACCAAGGGATAGCCAACTGTGACGTGCGAGTCAGAAGCGATCTGTGTCTTAACGGCGGTAGAGCAGGGCATATTGCAATGGAGTACAGTAACAGGAAATACTGCCAAGGTGCAATGCAGCGGCCACCGACCAGCTTATGCATGGCATTTAGAGAGGCGCTAGCCAATGAAGGAGCCCCATTACAAGGAATGGCTAATCAATTCGAAATAACTAAGACGACGGTCAAGGTCCATCGGGATGACCCACAAATTTATGCAAAGAGACCCAGCAAGTACTAGCATCGTCAATGCATCACACGTGCGAAAGTTTTGCAAATCAGTGTAAATAGGTCGAACTTACTGTCATCGCTGTCATGTTAACATAATTAAAAATGCTCTAGCTCAAAATCGCTCAAAGACAAAATAAATTCCGTCAGTATTTACTGCAATGAGGCAATCAGAAATGGAAGCGAGCATTCCAAGGCTATATAGCTGCGAAAATCGCTGCAATATAGCTGCGCGAGCATAGTTAGCTGCTATTTGTCCACAAACGAACCGTTTGAAGACTTCTGGATGTTACTCGCGGAGGTATCAGAGTACGTAGGGAAAATAAAAGGCAAACTAACAATAGCAGACGCTTTCAACGCGAAATGCACTAGCTGGGGATGCAAAGCGACAAACAATCGAGGACAGGTCGTGGAAGTGCTCATTGCAAGATTCGGCCTGGTAATCTACGACTAACTGACAGAACCGACCTTCCAACAAAACAACAAACAATCCGTCAAACAGATATAACTTTAGCCGACAGTGAAACATACAAATACATCCAAAATTGGCACGTTTGTGAAGAAGAATCAGGCAGCGACCATCGCTAATTAGGTTTGATCTGGGTACCATCTCTAATCAAACAGCGCTCGTTGAAACATAGGGATGGGCTGTTAGGTAAATAAGAAAAGAAACATCGAAAGAGACCTACAGCAGCTATCTCTGTCGCATGAAACACAGAAGCCTCAGGAAGACGTAGACCAGCTTACAAAACTGATGGCTAATGTATGCGACAGAAATATGCCAAGAAGAGGAGCACATAACCACCGCAAAGAAGTATATTGATGGAATGAAGAAATTGCGTCCCTACGCGTAACCACGCACTCACTTAGGCGGAAACTCCAGAGGAAAGTTAAGAAAGCTGGAATAGCAGAATGGGCGGAGGAAATCCAAGCAACGAAACTAGCCAGAAAGATCCTATCTAAAGCAATCAGACATAACAAAAAACAACCCTGGAAAACCTCCTGGAAGAACTTAACTGTAACCCGTTTGGAACAGAGTATAAAATTGTAACAAAAGGCTGCGCTCGAGAACAGGTCCACCCGAAAACATGGAGAAAATTATAGACGCGCTCTTTCATTCACACCTGCCAACGACACCTGTTGACCACACCAGCGGAAGCACAAGCGAGTTCACACTGGTCACGGAAGAGGAAATCCATAATGCAGCGCGCCAGCTCAAACCGGGGAAAGTCCCGGGGCCAAATAATATACCCATTGAAGCAATACGAAGCATGATTGAACTGAACAGCAGAGTCCTCCTGCACGTGTTCAAAAAATGCTTCGAACACGGGGAATTTCCAAACCCTTGGAAGGAAACTAATTTTAATACCCAATGGTCAGAAGCACGCAGCAGTCACCAGCTACCGACCGATCTGCCAACTAAATACCGCAAAAACCTATGAGAAGATCCTGCTAGGACGAATGCAGATCTGGATGCATTTGAGACTTCTCTGCAAACCAGTTTGGATTTCAAAAAGTCCACAATTAGCGCAATTGAAAAAGTGATGAAATTAATAAAAAATTAATAAATTATTTTCTGATGATTTTCTTTTCATTCGTGGGATGCTGCTAACTGTTCAATCTTGATTGAACATAATGAGTTACCAAATGTATATAATTAAAAAAAATTTAGCGCCATACTTCAAATAAGTCTATGCAATTTCAGCCATTTTGACCTATTGATTAACCACGATCAAACTACATAAATAATTCTGTCCACCTGTCATTCTGAATTCCCGCAATGATCCCCGCCTAATTCCATTTTCAAATTACAATGTTCTTTACTGCCTCAATCAGTCTGATTCTTCCACGTAGCTTAATAGTTTTGATATGATTTTTAAGGGTCTGACTCAGCATTGCCCTTTCCATTGCACGTTGCGCCAGTTTGATTTTTTACGATCTTTTTTGTTAATGTTAAAGACTTGGCGCCATGAGTTAAAACAGGCAGAGCACATTGGTTCAAAACCTTTCTTTTTAAACAAATCGATAAATCTGCCTTGAACATATGTCTTAAGTTTCCAAATGCGGCCCATATCAGTTCTATTCGTCTCTTAGTTCGTGTGTCTGGTTATCTCTATTTATACGAATTTCTCCTTCACGTGGATGCCATCTAGGTACACACCTGCACTGAGTACGAGGCTAGTTATTAACTGGGTTTTTGAAACATTAATGTATAGTCCGACTTTATGAGAGGCTGAAGTAATTGTCGTAGCATGATCAAACTGATCTGCTATTAAAACTATGTTATCTGCAAATCTTGAATGTATTAGGTTTTCACCATTTATGTTAAGACCGAAGTTAATAGATTTGAACATATATTCAAGTAAATTCGTGAACAGTTTCGGCGAAATTGTGTCTCCCTGCCGAACTCCTTTGTTTATTTTAAATGTATTTGTGCACTCCTGGAATCTTACATTAGCCGTACCATTTCTGTATATGGACTTTATTATTGAAGTATATCGATGGTCAATTCTACTGTCTGACAGCGACATCAACATTTGGAAGTGATTTATGTTGTCAAATGCTTTTTCATAATCCAAGAATATTAAGAATAGTGATTTTTTATATTCGATGGACTTTTTTATGAGATTCTTCAGTACTTGTAGATGGTCGCTCGTGTAAATAATTTATAAAAATGAGAAAGTAGTCTGATAGGACGGTAGTTTGCAAGATTTGCGATATCCCCTTTTTATGTATTAACGCGATGGTTATGTTTCTCCATTTCTGTGGTATTTTACCCTGGATAAGGAATTCATTAAATAGTACTCGTACTTCCAGACTTCGGAGAAGCTTATCGGCCCCTAATTTGAAAGCTTCGATAATCAATCTACTTTTGGATCTTCTAGATTATGATTTTTGGAATTTCCTCTGAGCCTTGATTCATAATCTTGGGAATCGGATCGCGGATGATTTCTTCCTTCTCTGTAGGATATAATTCTTTATAAAATTCCTGCATTATTTTAATGCTTTCTGTTTTAACAGTTGTCATCTTGCCTTCTTTGTTTCGCATTTTGGAAATTGCTTTCTTCCCTTTCAATAATTTCTGTCTGAGTGCTCTTAAGCTTCTGTTCTCTTCAATTCTTTTAGTAATCATTTCGGTGTTGAATGTTCGGATATCATTACGAATGGCTTTAGTTATATCTTTGTTTAGTTGTTTCAGTTTTGGGAAGTTTGTGTAGTATTTACTCTGCAATTATCTTCTGTTTTCGGTTCTGTTCTTCAGTTTTCCATCTTTCTGGTTTATCTTGGCGCAGTTGATTTGTTTTCTTTGCTTTATGGCGTCAACTATACTTTTATTCAATACATTTATGTCCTCGTTGCCAACTTTTGTAATTGTCTGTTACATAGATGTTTATCCATGTCATTCTGAAAGGCTTTGCGATGTTGGGATTGGTTCATTTCTTATTGTTCGTCTTCCTCGTCATCATCATTCATTCGCCTTTATTGTTTATGGATACTATCAAATTATCAATCTATGGTCACTGGCTATGGAGAACTTGTTTAAAACTGTTACATCATGAATTATTTCGTTTCTGTTGGAGATACTTAAATCTATTTCATTTTTTGTGTTGCCATCGGGGCTAATCCATGTCCATTTTTGTTGCGGCTTTTTATCATAGAAAGAGCTCATATATTAAAGATCATGCTCTTGCACATAATTATAATAAGTACATGTTCTATAATATAATAATACCTAAAACGAGTAAATAATAAGTAACAGTAAAGTATTAAAAGTTTAATGGAAACGACTGGAAACGAATGGAAAACTTTCCACTCCAGTCCAGTTTTTTTAAAACACTTTCCAGAGTTGATGTGAATAGTTTAGGTGAAATGGTGTCACCCTGTCTAACTCCTCTGCCGATTTTGAA
>WYDF02045143.1:0-12305 GCA_009867245.2 Adranes taylori | reverse complement strand
TTTTTTTAATAATTTAGTAGTGCAGTCCATGCTGCGAAAACTTTGATTATGGATTATTGTGTGAAAAGCGAAAGTACCCTCCATAACTGCCAATTTTTTTTCATTAGTTCCAAAAGTATTCCCTTTAAAAAATGTTGTCAGTTTGGATGTTGACGCTGCTGTGTCATGAGACGTTTTATGTACTTTAGTTTCAATGTGTACCGTTATTGTACTACGTCCATGAATTGCAATTGAAAATTCCCTATTGAAAATTCCCTAGCCTCTGAAAATTATTATGTTTGTAGACACAAACCTCGACGTTAAACTAAACATTACGTTGCTGACATTTCGGAAAATAAACATGGCCTAATTGATACGGTGCTTCGGCTGCCTCCCTATCACTGTATTTTTAACCCAATTCAGTTAATTTGATGTCAAGTCAAACAATATTATAATCGTCATATAGGACGTGATAGTTATGGTGAGCAAAATGCGTTGAATATGTGGCAGGAGACTTTAAATACTATAATTGTCGAAAATTGGAGGAAATCCATATCTCATACAAAACAAATTATTAGCCAATGGTGAGATCGAGAGTATATTTTAGATGTAAAAGTGGAACCACTTATAATTGATATCAATGCAGACGATGAAAGTGATGAAGATGAAAAAGAAAATATTAATCTTACTTAATCTCACAATAACGCCATTGAATGCACGATAATACACATACGTTTTTCATCCGTTTTAGGTTTTTGTTCACTTTTGACATTTTTGTCTATATATTCATATTTTCTTGAAGGGGTTCCTATATACACAATATATGGACTTCATTGCAGTTACAGTGTTCTCGACCAAATTGTATTTTGTGTTAAAAACGATATGAGTATACGAAAATTTACCTCCACATGTAGTCGGAGCTGCGAAAAAAAGAGTTTTAAAGTGAGGTTCTTAGTGCAAGCTGTAATTCTGTCTTATTAATAATTTGCTTGGCAACATTGTAATATCACTAGATAGTCATATTAGGGACTTGGTTTCTTGGATAAACTATATAAAAACAATTAAGTATCAGTATATATACAATACATGGTAGACATAGAGAGTGCGCTTTGTGTGCATTTCCTTCGCTCTAAACCATAGATTAGCATTAGTGAATTGTATTTTACAATACGATTTATAATTAAGGAAGCGTTTAAAGTAATAAAATTTATATTTTAATATAAATTGCCAGTAGCAAATATTTTTATTCCTGGATGATTATCAATTTCACTTTTAGATATTTTTTATATATATTTCATATACATAATTTTATACATATATTTTACTTAAGATGTTCGATTGTGTATGGTACACCGACAATGTACGTGGATTTAATTAATATGGTTAGACAAAGTAATGAAAAACTTTCATTGGATTTATTAGTTACAAGTGGAGCTCCATGTACGCCCAAAACCTTTGAAGATATGTATCAAGTATTAAATACTAAAGCAATTATGGTAAATATAACTAATTATGACTGCATAGGTATACGTAAAGGTATACCATATTTCATATACTATAGGTATATGAAAGGTATAGGATTCATGTTATGAATATTTTTGCAATTTCACATTAGTACGTCGCTTGTATTCATTTCACTGCAATCCCTCTATACGTAATTCAAAGAGGGGGTCATAAGGAACAATTTTTCAATGTCTGTATGGATGTCTAGATGTTACTCCTCAAGAATTACTCCTAATCTATTGGACCGATTTGGATCAAATATGGTAGTATAAATTCTCGAAATGTTTTTTCTGTTTCTTTTAGAAATCCAATAAGGTGTAAATGTGCCATATTGGAGTTTTTGGCTAATGGTAGATAATATAATATTAAATGTAGAACCATTTTTCTTCTATAACATTTTGTCATATCGCTAACAATAGCCGAAATATCTGCTGTCACAGCTAAAATCAAATAAGCTGCATAAGACGATGCTTTTGCAACTTAATAAATGTTGTTATCAATTCCAAATTATAATTTTGGGAGGGGTTCAAACTGCCACATATCTATTACACCTGAACAATTGTATTTAATTTTTAAGCATAATATAAAAGGAGGCTAAAATTTTGCATACTACATTGTATTATGCGTCGAATGAAGTTACTCTCATGGCTGTATCTTCTACAAAACTCAACGTTGCCACATTTAAAGTTTAACAAACTTTTTTATATGCTTAATCTAAATAATAATTAATGTAGTTGTGTCATTAAACGACGATACCCACTCATATGATTAGTTAAAATATTTATACCTATAAAATTTCTTTTATCTACTATTGTTCAAGAATTATCCGTATTTATATGTTGACTTCTGGTTACAGTACCAACCAGTGGAGAGTTTTTAATATTAGGGGCTATATATTTGAAACTATTAGAGTTAGCTCCTCATGAATGGTATTATTTTAAAGAGAATTACAAAGCCTATCAAAATGTACAAAAATATTCAGGGCGTTACTAAAATTATAGCGTTACTTTTTTATAGCTCAAAATTGGTTCAGTATATTCAATTGTTCACATTGGTAGAATTTAGGACCCTTAGTCTTACATACGTTCCCCAAGCTGCATTTCTTCACCTTTCATTTATGGAGATATTTAAGTTAATACAATGTTTTTAAGGTCAAATTACTCCCAAAAATTGCGTGCCCGGTTTTTTCAAAATTGCTTAATCCCTTAAATATTAAAGAAATTTTCGATACAAGAAATTTAAAAATAATCGGGAACCGTTTTTGAGAAAATGGGTGTTGATAAAGCTTAATACCTTATAGCAGAAATGGCCATCCACCCGCGATTCATCGACATTTTTTCTGATTTGTTAGTCATTCATATTTGTTATACATTTTGCGAAGACGATCTGCTTAATCTAAATAATAAATATTTTATGTTTTAGAAGATGGTACTATTGCTATTTAATAAATGTTGTTATCAGTGACGGATCTAAATTATGATTTTGGGAAGGGCTCAAACTGATCACATATTTATTACACCAGAATAATTTTATTTAATTTCCAAGTATAATTTAAATTGTGAGTAAAATGGCGCTTTCAACTTGGTTAACTCCCTCCCCTAAATTCGCCACTGATTAGTGTTTTAAAAGGCATTTAATTAAATCTTTGAATACAGGAAATATTTACTATTTTAAAATTGTCGATCTGAAAGAGTACTGCAGATGATCCAAAATATGTAATCCAAAGTCATGCTAAAAATGCTTTTCTAGCATGGAGATTTCTGTGCTAATCGATTATTACCCTAAACAACTATTGTGTTAATTGAATTTAATAGGAGAGTTATAAGGTAACAGTCAAAACGAAATATGTCAACCTTTGTTTTGTGCAGTATGTAATGAAATGAGTGACTTCGAGTATATGAAAGATGGAGTGGCGATCACGTCCACGAATTTTGTTTTCCAGACAATAATTGCGAATAATATAAATTCTCATATATAACAATAATAATAACAACAATGCTATACTCTTTTCTCAGTCAGTATATGGTATGACCGAAACAGCTCCAGTTTCGTTCCAAACATTCCCCAACGATTCAAGAGAAATTGTATCAAATACAATCGGGTATTTATCGGAGCATTGGGAGGCAAAAATCGTTGACAGTAATGGCAAAATAGTCAATTTCGGCCAATCCGGAGAACTATATGTTAGGGGTTATGGTAATATGGTTGGATATTGGAATGATGAGGAAACTACTAGGAAAGCTGTTACTAAAGATGGATGGATGATGACTGGGTAGAATATTATTAAAGTATTAACTTTGATTAAAGTTTTTATATTCAATGTATATTGCAGTGATAAAATAATACTAAACGAAAACGGTTATGCCAAAATAAATGGTCGCTTAAAAGATATGATTATTAGAGGTGGTGAAAATATTTCTCCTATAGAAATTGAAAATTTTTTAAATACTCACCCAGATGTTTTGGAAGTTCAGGTAAACTTAACTTAATCTATATAATAAGATCATAAAAGCTTGTTGTAAGCGGTTGGCAATAGAGTTTAAGTTTAACTTATGTTATACTCCAATTTATTTTATAAATCAACGTGTCTACAAATTCACATTTTTAAATTAATAAAATATCATTTTTCAAAAATTTTACAAAAATTGTACAATTAATTCGTTGGACTTGTAGATAATTCTGTTTCATTAAAATTTGAAGCTTTTCAGCAATTTTTAATACTAATAAAAAAATTGTTTGCACTACATTTTATATTTGTATTTAATGCAACACCCTTTTAAATATAAATTATTTATTATTAATATGTAAATGTATTTTAGGTAGTAGGATTGACGCATGAACGGTTAGGCGAAGAAGTGTGCGCTGTTATCAGATTACAACCAAATAAGAGTTTAAACAAAACAGATATTATTAATTTTAGTACAGCAAAAATAGCTCATTTCAAGATTCCCAGTAGGATATTTATTGTTGAAACGTATCCGAAAACTACGTCGGGAAAAATACAAAAATTTAAAATCATTAAAAATATAATGAGCGGCGAAAATGGATATGTTGAAGTATAATGCTTAAAAAAATTGTGTGTGGCTTGTTCTAAATATATATTATTGGAAAAGAAGGCCAGTGAATTATTCTCTAATTATTTGACAAATGTGTTTGTAGATTTCATCTACTCTAGGTGATTTTCCGATTTTTATAATTTTAAGAGCATGTTGTAACCTTTGATTTAAATATATGTGCATTGCTTTATGTGTTCGATTGTTATCAAGTTGCTTCCTTATATCCGAAAATATCTCTGTCAGAGCCGGAGGAAGGTGGTAAGTAAGTGCTGCAAAGCATCAGGGCACAAAAACACCAAAAAAGGTATTTAAACATATTCATTTATTGGGAGCCAATTATGTTTTGCATTAGGGATTCAGGATTTTGACGAGCTCGTCGAGCGAGACGTGCAGATACCGACAGTTTGCAGCCAGAAGTCCTTCTCACGAGACGAGAAAGGTTTAATAAAGTCCAATATTACTACGTCATTCTGGATTCTCTCGTTGGTAATTTGAATACGCGCACGACTGCATATGCTGAAGTAAACCAGAGATTCTGCTTTCTGAATCCAGGTGAAGACATCGCCACCTACAACCGTGGCGATACACACAAAATCGTAATGAAAAAGGTACATATAGTTCGTTTCTTTTACAAATTTTTAGCTGAACTAATACATATACTGTATCATCACATACTATATAATACACATACTGGTAGGGTGTAGGGCCTCTATAGAAATATGGGTACCGAGCCTAAAGAAGTAAATTCACCGGTGATGCTACATTCTAGTAATGTTACGAGAATTACTCTTTCGATTACAAACTTCTAATACAAGCCTTATTTAACCAAATATAACCCCTGTAATAAACCGCTATACCAAATAGTGACCCCCAGAATATAATCCTGCGCCATTTATAGCATAGAACTTACCCTACGGTTGTCTAAAGAATTTGTGAATGAGATGCCAGTCTACATAATTCATATGATTTTCACTTATCAAAATTACGTACCTGCCAAATGTTTTGACACATTAAAATATGAAATTATTTTATTGAGATAAATTTTTACTGAAATACTATGGAAAAAAATATACCAAGTGGTTGCTCATAACTCACAGAGATTGCAAAACATAATTTCATCCTTATGTAAGCGAAATTCTTATTTTTACCGTAAATAAACGTAATCAACCCTTGTGGCTTAGAAATAGTCTCCACAAGCTGTATCAATGCTTTTCTATATTCAAACTGTAGTTATTGATGGTACAAAATACCAAAAAACTAACAAAATGTAACTGCCACTAAGCGGTCTCAACTGATTTCCGAAATCAAAAATAATTTCCACAAGAGATAAAATTGAATCAATAATCACCAAATTAAAGACAAATCGGGAAGTAAATATTCCCTAACAACATCTAACTAAGTATGCTATAAGTAAGTTTGTATTCTCTTACGTTTGAAGAACCCATAAATCGACTAATATTCTGCCCTTACCATTTCAACCAACTTGAAATAAGAGAATTACCACAGAATATATTGCCACATGTTGAGATAAGTGACAAATAGACCGAACATCATCGAGCATCACCACCACCAAACTGAAGTAACACAAGATGGTCAATCTTTAGAAATTGAACAACCAGGTCATTCGCGCACCAATTTCTGTGGGAACATTGAACCTAGCCAAAGACAATGGGTTGTTACATTACCGCCACATTGATCCAACAAACTTCAGCCGCTCGATGTGTCAGTTTTTTATTCATTCAAGGCATTCTATAATGCTGCAATGGATAGTTGGCTACTTGCTCACCCAGGAATTTCGATGAATATCTATGGAATAACTGGTTGTGTAGGTCAAGCTTTCCAGAAGTCGATGACACCTTCGATAATTATTTCGGAATTCAGAAAAACTGGAATTTATCCATTCGACAAGCACATTTTTACCGAGGTCGATTTCCTGTCGAATAAAGTGACAGATACACCGAACATGATCGAGCCTGACCACCACCAAACTGAAGAAACACAAGATGGACAATTTTTAGAAAAGAACAACTAGGTTATTCGCGTCCAGATGAAAATGTAACAAATGTTGAAACAGTAGTAAAAATAAACTCATTCGTTTCTCCACACAAATTGATTGGTTTCCCTATAGGGAAAGCACTGAAGAATGCCCAAAAAGGTCGAGTCAAAGAAAGAGTGGGATAGTAACTGACACTTCGGAAAAGAGAGCTATAGAGGAGAGAGCACAGGTAAAATTGAGAAGACAGTCCGTGCGTATATCGAGGATATCTAAGACAGGTAAAATAAACGAAATGTATTCATCTGAATCAGAAGAGGAAGAATTCAGTGACCATGAAACGGATGACGAACTGGATAATGAAATTGAGGTCTATCCAAAGAATTCAGCTTTGAGCCAGTAAAGAGAAACCCGAATAAGGGGGAATATCTTCTCGTAGAATTCTCAGAAAAAAAGAAAATTTACTACGTCGCTGGAGTTATAGAATCCGGTGAAGTTATATCTGTTAGTTATCTCAGGAAGAGTAGTAAGGTCTCCAACAGTTTCGTTTTTCCCGATGAAGTAGCAGTTGAACTAAATCATATCAGAATTATTCTGCTAGATCCAGTACTGATTGAAACTACCAAAAGGCAGCAAGGTCTTATCAAGTTCAGTATCAATTTTGATTCAAAAGAAATTAGATAAATGTGAATTCTTGAGTAATTATTTAAATTTAATAATAATTTGTTTTCTTTTATAAGTCATATATTATATAGTTTTTTTTGAGGTATCTATCTAAAACGACGGATAGTGTACTTGACATAGGTTAAAAATGTAGAAGGAATAAATGCACGACAATGCTATAACACAACTATGAACTAATCTAAGTGTCCTATGTACGATACATATAGATTTTAAATTATTTATTCACGAGATAATGTAAGTGCACTTTATCACATCGTTTGTATAAATGTTTGAATTTCAATCTTTATTTGTAAAAATGAAAAATATTATACATCGTGGATATATACAAGTTTATAAGATTTTTACTAAACAAAGGTAAGTTGTAGAAAATCCTTAACAAATACATTGTGATTTAGGGATAACTAATTTCAACAATAGAATGCTTATCATTCACATTTGAGATGATGCTTTTTAATATTTATTTCTATAGATGTTCATATTACTCCAATGTATGTTACAAACACAATCCAGGCGCGGAACCTTTATTTCAATTAACTCTCGGTTAATTAATAGAAAATTCAGCAAAAAATATGATGACAGGCCAGCTCTGATATCCCATCATCAAACTAAATACCTGAGCTACAGACAGTTGCTTGTTGAAGCTGATAAATTTGCAGTTGGACTTAAAACATTTGCACGTTTAGAGAAAAGTGATCGAGTTGGTATATGGGCACCATATATCGTCTGGGATTCATTCCAGTTTTACTAAATCCACATTACCAATCGATAGAGATGGAATATTGCATTCAGAAAACAGGAATTAGATGTTTAATTATGTTGGATCAAATTAAGCATCAGAATTATTATGCCATAATGGAAGATTTACTTCCAACTTGGGAATTTAGCTAGTAGTGAACCGGGAAAATTGAAAAGCTGTAAATTGCCATCATTGGAATCTATTGTTGTAATTTCAGAACAAGATTTAAAGTACCTATGTATTATTATTATTATTATTAAAAGTATTGTAATTTTTACTTACTAAAGATGTACAATCGCATTTAGTTCGTATCTGGTTAGAATTCAAGATTAGATTTATGCTTTATTCTACATATGAAAGGATTTTCCAAGCCCAGCCTTCTAATATGATGTATTGATTTGTTGTCTGCATTGTTCTTCTTGAAATCCTTTCGGAACTGATAAGTTTTGCGGACCTCTTAAAGTTATACACAATCCTCTTTTTTGTAAGTCTACTTATCTATTGTTCCCTAATCCTCATTATTTTAGGCTAGTAATTTTCGTTTTCCAAGAGAAAATCATTTACAGATATTCAATAAAATTATATGAGGTCGTTTTCAAGCTTTTAAAGAAAAGAATCACTATACTATAAGTTCAAAATAACATGCAGTCGTAAAAAGTACTCTTATAAAAGAAAAATTTGAATGTTGTCAAATCTATGACAACCAATGTTTACAATGAAAGTATTGTTATAATTTGGGGACCCTCATTACTTATTACTATTATTGTTTAAGACATTAGAATAAGGTTAGTATACCTTACTTTAGATATACTATTGAACTAGCTTCTAGTTTCTGCAAATACACTATATAGAAGATGGTTGGTTTGATTTGTAAAGATATGAGAGAAGGCGAACTGAGGTGCCATTAAATATTGTTGATGGTTACAAATCAATTTTAATGTAATGAAAAATATGTTTACTGTACAAATAAACAGCGTTAACTTAGTTTAGTTTGATTTGCAAATGACCTAAGACCCTGTTCTAATCATTGTGTTACAACAGATAATTTTTGTTGGCGGCGCTGGGATCGAATTTTTGATTCCATATTCAGCTTTGGGTATCAACGCATCGCATCGTTTAACGAAAAATTTAGTTAATATTGGTTCCAGTAAATATTTGTCAACAACTATACGTAAAAATAATCACTGGCTTGGTCTCTCCAGCTCTGCAAAATGATCATCGATGCTATGGAAATCTTGTGAGTATTTTTGGTAATGTTTAATTGATGGCATTTTATCAATGTATCAATTGTAAAATGCCATATATATCCGTATAAAATGTCAGATAAACTACAAAATCTAATAGGAAACTCCATGTTCCTTTATTTTAGGGGCTGCATAAACTATTTGGATATATTAAACATGGCTTTAGAGGCTAATATAAAGAACGTAGCCAAATATCAAAATCAAATATGCGCAGAAGATGTATGCAATATTCCTCTGTAAGTTTGGGAATTTAGCTAATATTCCCCAGATCGTCTCAAATATAAAAATTTATTAAAAGTCAAATTATTTGATATGAATATTTTTGAAGTTCCATACAAATTTCCATAATTAACAATATTTAACTTTCATATATTATTTTAATAGGGTACAACGGGAAATCCAAAATCACCAGCCTTTAGTCATTTTAATAACGTGAATAATTCATATCTGATTGGAAAACGTATGCAGATGGGCACAAAACATCATACTAATTGCTTACAAATTCCGTTCTTTCATTCATACGGTGTAATTATTGGTATGGTAACGAGCTTACAATATGGAGCAACATTAGTCATTCCAGATATGATGCATAGTCCAAAAAGCAACTAGGAAACAATTCAAAAATATAAGTAGGTTAAATTTTAATGTACTATAAGAAATTGATAAATTGTGATCTTTGCTCATCATTTTGATAACTGAAGCATAAATTTTGTTGAATAATCAATTAAGAATATTCCGCTTCTGTGAGAGTCGTGGGGTTTAGGATTCTTTCTTCTGATATGAGCCAATATAAGTTTGGTTAAATTAAACAACAAAATCGGTTAAATTACACAAGTTCAATGTTATACAAATTTAATGTAAATGATTTAAATATGAAAAAGGAGTTATGCTTAAAGAACTTTAAGTCACAAATATTTTTATTTACGAAAAACTTATATGTTTTATTATCTGAATGCTTTTAAAAAGACTAATTAATTTTAGTTATGAGCTTATCAGTAGTACCTATTTCTATTCTCCAAGGAAAAATACTTAAATCAATTTAAAAGGCCCAAGGATCCCAATTTTGCCAATATGGACAATTACATATACTAAACCAATTTTGAGCAATAAAAAAAATTCAAAAAACTTCTAGTAACACACTGTATATTTTTATACATTTTGATAACACTTGTAATGATGTTTAAAGTAATACCACACATGAGGGGTCCAAGTCTGATAGTTCCAAACACATAGCCCCTAATATCTTAAAAACTCTCCTTTGGTTACCGCTAGTCAACATGTAGATATGCATGCTCCTGAACAATAGTAGATAGAAGTATGCAAGGCAGTCTATTAATTCAAAGCGGTGACCACAGCTATCCGCGCCGTAGGAAAATATGAGGACCGGGGGTTTATGGATCGGAGATTTATAGGGTAGACTAGTTAGCCTGTACAATTATTGTGCTAAGTGAATTTAATAGACGAGTTGTAATGTGACAGATAAAACTAAATAGATCAATTTTTGGGTTCTTCAAAATAAAGCAAAATGCCCACAAATTTTTATAGCTTGATTTTACTAATAGTAGATAATTTTCATGCATAAAATAATCTACGGCGGTAGAAAGTTTTTAAGCAATAAAAGGATAACTAAATAATTTTTTATTAAATATTTTATTTAGCTACTAATTTATTTAAATACAGAGAAATATATTTTTTAAAGAGACATTATTTAATTGTCAAGGAATTACAAAGATATTAATTTTAATGTCTCTAATTTTACAATCGAATACTATATTTTTATTCTCAACAAATTGTATATTGCCGTAAAAAGACCATGATTTTTTGTATTTAAAGCATTAATTATTTTTAATTTATTATTTTACGGCTATAATATTACTAGAGAAAAATAGTTAATTACAAATTTAACAAAATTATTTATTACAAACTCTGTAATATTCTTTACACACTTTATTTTATATATAATTATATTATAACAAAAAATTAAAAAGTAATTGCTTTATAAATTCCTATTTTCATTTCTAGCTACTTATATTGTAATTTCATTGTTAAATACTTTTAAAACTAAGTATTTATAAAATTACTTAATTCAATATTTCACAAAAAATATAACTTTAAAGAAGGGGCTGACGTACTATTTTTAATACTGTTATTTTTAAAATAAAATTTTGATAATTTAAATATATTGGGGTCCATATTTATATTATAATATAAATAAATTAGTATAATATACTTGAGTCATTTTATATTTCGCCCGGTTTCGTGCCTTATGTTGGTCTCGAGTCCCGCCTACGAAAACGCAAAATTATTAAGATGTTACAATTTTTCCTGTTGCACATTATGTGTTAAGGTTAAATAACACTCTGTTAATGTTATTTAAATAATTAAAATTTTATAACATTACAAATATTAATTAGTAAAGCATCTTAATATTTTAGTATTTTGCTTAAAAAAAAGTTCTCAACATGAGGCTCGAAACGATTGTCAAACGGTGCAAGAATATACTTCGGTTCCTATTTATGAATTATTTAACACTTTAAAACGGACGCTGTAGGAGATATATACGTAAGGACTAAAACGAAATTTTGAAATAAGAAGTCTTCATATTTTAGTAACTAAAGAACTTGAAAATATTACGGCATAGATATGCCGTAATATTTTGGGGCACAAGTTCTGATAGCCAAAAAAAAAAATTATTATATAAAAAAGAGCACTACGTATTTGAAATAAAATGCATTTTCTAGACTCATGTTGTGGCGTGTTCCGTGCCAATAATATATTAAAGTTATGTATATCACTATATATGTATATCAATGTATGAATTTTTTTTTTAATCGGTAATAAGTTCGACAAATATGTAATGTCTAATTTTCATGATACAAGACACACCTATATTTATTGCTACCAAACCCGTAGATTAAAGGCATATGACAGAAGCACCGCTTACATGTGCCTCAAAATATTTAATCTATACAAGAAATAACTTGTTATAACAAAGTGAAGAAAGAAACATTTAACAGTTATGTACTTTAGAACGATATATGGCAGGCTCTAAAACAGTCTCTAGTTTCAACTTTAGATGAACTAACACAAGACGACAGAAATACCTTTAG
>WYDF02045132.1:0-12306 GCA_009867245.2 Adranes taylori | reverse complement strand
ATAGCCAATTTCAAAACATGTTTGATTACATACACATCGATGAAAAATGGTTTTACATTTCCAAAATAAATCAGAAATTTTATCTATTTCCTAAGGAAACAGAGCCTAGTCGTCATGTCAATAGTAAGTCCAATATGGTAAAAGTTATGTTTCTGGCTGCTGTTGGGCGGCCACGTTTTGATGTGCATAAAAATCAGTACTTCGATGGAAAACTGGGAATATGGCCTTTCGTTGTAAAAGAATCAGAACAGCAAAAACCGCCCAAAAGGAACTTTATTTCTAAAACTACAGAACTTACAAAAATCGTTTACACAGAAATGTTAATAAATAATCTACTTCCTGCTATAAAACAAAAATGGACAGTTGGGATGAAAAATATCATCATGCAGCATGATAATGCTAAGCCACATTTAATAAACTTTGAAGATCAACGCCTAACTGACGAGTGTCATCGCGGTGGATGGAATATCACTTTTCGTTACGAACCACCCAATATTCCCGATCTCAACGCTCTAGATCTAGGATTTTTTACCAGTGCAAAGTAGTGCAAACAGCTTTTCAGGACGTTACAAGTACTGCTACGGATAACGTATTCCATTCTTTACAAATGGCTATGGAGGGCATTATGAATTGTGGTGATAAAAACAATTATAAACTGGCGCACATATCAAAAGAAAAACTTTGCCGGGAACGGATGGCTACCTGGTAGCATTCGTTGTCAAATGGATGCTATTATTTTTGCTATCATTAAACCGTGTCAATATTAACAAATTTGGTTTTTCTTATATTATTATATAGTAACTACTACTACTATTAGTAAAAAATATTATTTCTAATTACTTAACCACTGAGTGTTCACATGGTATAACCTCATTAATAAAATAAATCAAATGGCTCATTTATTTTGGAATTTTTGAAATTGCTAATTGCTAATGGTCAATATGGAACAAGGGACATGAAAAATTGAAAAAAAACCAGATTTTTTCTTCGTCTTATATCGATATCTCGCTTAAGAACTTCATAATCAATCAAGGCATTATTACTTTAGAAGTGCATGAAGTGCATGTTTTGTAGAACACGATGCTGCAAAACCACTTAATAAATTCTGCGCATTTTGCTCTAATATCCATAAATTCGCAACTATTTATCATATCACTCTCACTATTGCCATTGCACTAGAGATCGGCGTTTTCCGTTTAGGGCGCGCCCGAATTTGGCCTACAAATTTTTTTTATGATTAAAAAGCCCTTAGGGCCCGCTCGCCTTAAAAAGCTTGAATTTGCCCATCCGCCTTAAAAAGCATGAGTTAGCCCGCCCGCCCGTCGTAAGCTCCAGAAACGCCCTAAAAACGTCCTAAAGGCCCTAAACGTCCTAAAAGCCACAAGCATCCTAAGGGCACTAAACGCCCTAAAAGCTCGAAGCGTCCTAAAGTCTCTAAGTCACGGATACTCGACCTGCGACATGCAGCACGCCAAGCTCTTATGTGCGGCCTGAAACGCTATTATTAGGAAGGTGCTTTTCAAAAATATGGGAATGGATGACCTAAATAAAATGTCATCTAAACAAATAAAATGAAATGAGGTTAGATTCTAACTTCATTCCCTTTTTTTTGTTCACCAAAAATGTTGCGGCCCGTGTAATGTAGCAAATAAATGTATGTGGCCCGAAGGAAAAAAGGTTAAGTATAACTGCTCTAAGCGCTCTAAAACGATGCCTGTTACTTCCAATTGTCACATTCATCCACTTCTAATTTAATATTTAAAATAATTATATAGCCATGGATTGTTAAAAATAATAATGCCAAGACGTTATATTTTTATATTATTATGACTATATAGATTATTACAGAACTTTCGCCCAATGTAAAATATAGTAAGATATTTAATATAAATTGTTTCATCGTGCTGATTATTTTGATTTATTTATTGTAATGTTTGGAAACAAACCTTGTCAGATCATTATTTAGTTGTATACCATCATAATATATTCTGTGCATGTAAGAATCTATCATTGCATCGAATGATTTTTACACAAAACCATATTCAATGGCAATTAAATGAATTGTTATGTTCACATCATGGCAATTGTTGTTTCTAACATATTAATTGTTTCTAACAATTGTTGTTTCTAACATTTTCTGCTTTTTACTCTACAGGAACTTAACGCTAGAGCCCGGACTAGGGCCTGAGCGAGCTCTGGCGTTTTTAAAGCAATTCAACATTGCACAGCACTCTTGTAGGTTGAATGCCCAATGCCATTGGGTCAATAGTATGCTGAAAAACGTTACTGAAACAGCTCCAAAATCACAATACCTCGTTGACAGAAAACAATTAACAAACGAACCAATTGAGCCTATAAACTGATCAGTTTAAATTTAAAGTTTAAACAATTAACTAATCAGTTTAAATTTTTAAAATTGCTAAAATTACCTATTTATTTTAAAATTTTGAAAATTTATTTTTATTTTAAGTTACGGAAAGGTGAATCATGTCATTTAACAACTTTTACACCCTGATGCCTCAATTATGGATTATTTAATAAATAATATATATAGCGCCATCTCTTGTAGAGTAAGCAAAGCTTACATTAAATACGAAGGAAATCAATATGATAAAGAAGAAAACCGTAAAGAACGTATGGATACTTTTATTGCAACTCTTATGCATGATATCGGGAAAACTTATAACAGAACCCTGCACAGATTATTTGCTGACTTTCCCAAGATTTTAACTTCAAGTGCTTCAAACTTTAGATTCACTATTTATCTTTCATATACCAATGTAAGTTATGTATATATATATATATATATATAATAGTGTTAAAAGCGAAAGTGTCAAGTTTAAAAAATGCATCCTTTTAATGCATTTATTCAAATTTGTAAAATAGTAGTTTTTATTTTATAATAAGCTCTTAGCATGTAACAAAACTTGATATTATAAAGTCAATATTAAACTTCGAACGACAAATGTTGCCAAATTTCTTGTAATATCCGCAGATTTAAATAAATGATGATCATACATAATGTCCCAAATGTGTTTTAAAAGTCGGATGAACAAAATTCCCAACTTCTGTAAAGGTGTAGAAAATGCATTATAAGAGAAATACGAGGGTGGTTTAACATAAATCTACCCTTCAATAGATGGCGCTACGTGACAACGAGCGCCATATTGCTTTTGACATCTGCAATCCAGCACATGACAAACTTTGAAGCAAAAAGAACAATAGTTTGGTTTTTAGGGCCGTCGCAAGCAAGCAACTTTTGTGTTTTGAAAAAATGGAAAAAGTCAAATATAGTTCAGTGATTAAGTTCCTTCACAAGCAAGGGAAAACAATGCAGAAATCAAAGCCAAATTGGATGCTGTTTATCGCGAGTCTGCACCATCGCTGGCAATAGTTAAATTTTGGAAAGGTGCAATTGTTCGTTGTCGTACGAGTGTTTATGATTATGGTAAACCGTCGACTCAAAATTCGTGAGCTAGCAGAGGCCGCAAACATATCAACGGAGCGTGTACACGCCATCATACACAAATATTTGGATATGGAAAAGCTATCCGCGCAATGGATGCCGCATTTACTCACTATCGGCCAAAAACGCACACATGTGACGGATTACGAGAAGTTTTGGCGAAGATAAAACGTGATCCGAAGGATTTTTTTCATCCATACGTCACTGTTGATGAAACGTGGATTCATTACTACACGCCGGAACAAAGTAACAGTCAAAGCAATGCAGAAAAAGCGGCCAAGGCCAACCGAAGAAGGTAAAGACAACCCGATCGGCCGGTAAGGTAATAGCGACTGATTTTAGAGATTCGAAAGGCATTATTTTTATTGATTACTAGATACTCTTATTGATAACAAAAAGGCTTCTGGGACCTCATATACCTGCAAAAAGCTTTTCGGTAGAACACGGGGTCTAGAACCAAAAATGATATATTGGGCCTATACAGCAATTGTAAAGCCCATTATAGTGTATGGAGCTCTAGTATGGTGGTCTAAAGAGAACAAAGGAAGGCACAGAGCATACTACAAAAACTCCAAAGGACTGCATGTCTTAGCATAACTGGGGAAATGCCTACCTCTCCCATTGCTGCATTGGAGGCACTCACAGGATATCTTCCCATGATCCTACTAGTGAAGAGCGAGGCTTTAAATCAGGCCACGGCTATTGCTAGGACAACAAGTATGAAACCCTACAAGACATTTAAAAATCCTCAAAGAGCCGTGGGCTGCACCACTCCCCGATCACGGATGGGATAACATGCCACTAAAGTTCAACTTTGAACCACCATTTGTAGTTACCATTCAAGCAGCGCGGAAGGCATTACAGGCTACAACCGGTGCGTCTAAGCTACTGTGTAACTGCATGATACACCTGAAAGAACTTGCAAAACATAACCATTTAAGGTTATGGTGGGTGCCAACACATTCAGGTATTGAGGACAATGAAATAGCAGACAAGGTAGTCAGAGAAGGGCAAAGAATAATCTAATATGTCCCGGTCCGTCTTGTGGTCTAACTAAAGAACAGAGGAAGCGGATATTAAGACAATGAGAATATGAAGCCAGAATTAAATATTGAAACAAAGTCCCAGGTCAAGAACATTCAAAGGCCTTTATAGACCTGACATCTGAGGTAAACACCAAAATTCTCAGTCTCAACAAAGAGGAACTCTCCATACATACGGGTTATATTATGAGGTACTGTCCTCTAATCTACCATATGCATAAAATGGGAAAGGTTGAGAACCCTACATGTCGATTATGCAATGATAAGACAGAAACGGCAAAACACATATTATGTGAATGTCAGGCAGCATCGACCTGCAGACAAAGACAGTTCAAGTGCATGACGGTAAATGCCGCAAACATAAGGGAACGTTTATGAAAGAACTGAGACTGTTTTAAACGACAAGAAAAGGCATGCTACAAAATATATTTAAGGTCGACGTGGTTGGGGTTATGATCCTGCCCCCTACAAAATAATAATAATAATATTGATATTCTTATTAATGGCAAAGGATTAAACAATAACTGGCTATTACTAGGCAGCATTATTGGACCGTTACGACGCCGAAATGAAGAAAAACGCTATGTTTTGCCTCGCAAAAAAGTTCTCTTCTATCATGACAAAACACCCGCTCACAGAGCTATCGACGTCCAGGCAAAATTAAACCAATTAGGCCACTAATTGATTGACCTCCACAGTATTCACCAGATCTAGCTCCTTGCGACTTCTTCCTGTTCCCAAACCTAAAAAATGGCTCGATGGACGCTGTTTTGCAACAAATGACGAAGTGATGACCAAAACTTACCACTATTTCGAAAAGCTCGAGCAAAATTAGTTTTCGGCAGGGATGTAGAAGTTGGAAAGTCGTCTTGAAAAGTGTATTGCCTTAAAAGGGGACTATGTTAAAAAATAAATGATAAAAAAACAAAAATCGTGCATTTTCTTACGTAGGCTAGATTTCCATCAAACCACCCTCATATCTACTACGCAGACAAGCAGAATTAATTCGAATGGTCCACAAGTCATCAAAGTCACTCAACCTCCTTACATTAAAAAAATCTGGGATTCGTAGCTCCTAACAATTCAACGATCACTAAATTTGTTTTTGAAAAGAAAATGAAATACGAAAAAAAAAGGAGAAAACATCCTACCTTTTTCGGCGTTGCCATGGTGAAAACATGTTTTGATGTCGTACTAACAACTACAACGCACGTAGTTGGGATGGGAGCCGGTCGCGTCTGTAATAGGTGTTCAATGCTGTGGCGCTGCAAGAGGCGCTGTGAAACAACACAGCGCTGATTAGCAGACGAAGATGACGGAAATGGTGGTGACACATCGCGAGACATTTCAGTCAAATTTACCGTTTGATCCGCACTTTGTAACTAACTACACGCACTTTGTACGTGTACCGCACTTTGTTTTTGATGACGTGAATGTATTGAGATATTTATATTAGATATATTGTCAGTCGATAACGAAAAGTTCATATTTTTTTTGATTTTATATAAACTATTATAATCGGCATGAAACAGTGTTTGCATTTTCACGACAGTGGTACATTGAAATGATTTCTTCGAATCGCATAAACTTGAAACCTAAAACAAATTTTATTAAAAGAGTTCATTCTAAAAGTCATATCTATTTTTCTAAGTCAATAAAAATCGTAGACGGCTACGCCAACACATCTTGCACATACTGAAACTCAGAAGTTCTTAGATATACAATATGGGATGTATAGAAAAAACCTACAATTTAGTTTTGGAGTAATTTCACCTTCAAAAACTGTTTAATATTTAAAATAATTTGGGACATAAGCGTAGACATGAAATTTCATTGGGAAGGCTTCGCTATACTTAACTAATGGTAAACGTTACGTACACAAAAAGTAAAAGTTTTATAGTAGGAGATTTAATCTTGTTCTGTTTCGGCGTAATACGAGAACAACTATCCCCGTGAAATGCTCCTGTCCTGTTCTGTTTCGGATAACGTTTAATTCGCCTCAAAGTTGAAATCGTCCGTTCGAGAGCCACTGCTGAAATAAGCAGTGTTGCAAAAATTTGTAACATTGTATGCTAATTTTCGTCCACGTCATTGACTTCAAGAGCATTGACGGTTTTTTGGAAGAATCTATCCACCTTGTGTACTACAGCTCATACTCTGAATCAGATAGCAACGATTTTTTATCATCAGAATGCAAGTACCATGGTGATTTGACGGAAATATAGCCTAAGTAAGAAAACGCATGGTTTTTGTTTTATTTATAATTTTTTTTTCAACATAGTCCTCTTTTAAGGCAATACACTTTTCAAGGCTACTTTCCAACTTCTTCGTCCCATTTGCTAAGTAATTTTGCTTGAGCTCTTCAAAATAATGGGAAGTATCGATGATCACTTCATCGTTTGTTGCAAAGCGGCGTTCTCCGAGCCGTTTTTTTTTTAGGTTTGGGAATACGAAGAAGTCGCAAGGGGCAGGATCTGGTGAATACGGTGGGTGGTCGATCAATTTGTAGTCTAATTGGTTCAATTTTGCCTGCACGACGCCCTTTGTAATAACGAAAAATAACCAGTTCGGCTTTGATTTCCGCATTGTTCTTCTCTTTCTTGTGAAGGGAGTTGGGCACTGAACGATATTCGACTTTTCCATTTTTCACAAAACACAAAAGTTGCTTGTTTGCGACGCCTGTAAAAACCAAACTAATTCTTCTTTTTGCTTTAAATTTTGAACTTCATGTGTTGGATGATAGATGTCAAAACCAATATGGCGCTCGTTGTCACCTAACTCCATCTATTAAAGACTAGATTTATGTCAAACCACCCTCGTATAGGGCTCCTAGTTTTCTTTGGATTCGTTTGATATTTTCTTGTCCATTTTGGTGCAACTCGAAATTAAGAGCTGAATGTCAGCTATGAGATCTTCATAAGTCTGAAAGCGTGCTTCCAGCTTAGTGTTAAAATGATCGACAAAAGGAAAGAAAAGATTTCTCCGGTAGTGTTCTTTAACTGCGTCTGCCTAGAGATTTTGGCAATGCATTTGCCTTCCAGCCAAACTCGGAATAATTATTTCACAGGAGCTCATTTCCTGGGACTTCTTGAAAAATTCGCGTGAATCATTGTTCACTTCTTAGGGATCTTAATGTGGACATTAGTGTTCGCATGTAGGTGCACAATTTACCTAATTCTACCTTAACTTTTTCAAATAATAATTTGTTTAGATTTGCAATATAACCAAAAATTATCTTCAAAACAACCACTGCAGAGAACTGTAGATTCTCAATAGGGGTCTCAAGTTGATAACATTGATCAGGAAGTTCTCGACCTGAAGCTTGCAGGCTCTCAATAGTTTATCGTACAACTTCATATAAATCAGCAAGTCTTTCAATTGAGGCATTTCTCCGTCGAAGAAATAAGCGAATATTGAATCATACTTGTGTAGTCCGCATGGCGTATCCGATAAGTTAGGGAAATGAGATGTAGAAGGAGGACCAATAGGTGTTGGGCGAGATTCGGTATCAACCTAAAATATTAATGGAATAATTAATGCCTGCTCTTTTTCTAATACAATGAAAATCTTTATCTGATAATTAACTAAGCCCCACTGTTGAAGAAACGCATGTACAAGCATAACAGCACATACATCACAAGCCAAATTTCTTCTACAAGCCGTACTGGTTAAATATTCTGCAGGGTTGAGTCATGTAATTTTAGCAAATTGCAACAAAAGGACTTTTAATATGAATTACCTATATGCAAAGTATATTTCTGGAGTGTTTGATTTACTCTATCCATTGAAAATTCTGGTAACGCTTTCTTCTCAACATCATGTATGAAATTGTAATCGAACCAAGCTGGATAAAACAGTACCATGATATGATGCGTTTGTTCTATAAAGTTATCTTCTTGACCATCCTCAGGAACCGTCGTAGTATCGAAATTCTTGCCAGTCTGCGAATTTTCACCACCACCAGGATCATCAACTTCGTCCAAATCGGTCATAGAACGACCCTTCAACAATTAGAACTAATTTCATCTTCATACATTGAGTATAATCCATCTCCCAAATATTTTAGCAGAAAATTGAGGCCTCGTCTCCTCCCCTCGAGAAGCCGACTATCGGAAGAAAGTAACGGTACTTTTTATCGTACCGATTCAGTTTCGAATAGCTGATAGTTCTCAAGCAGGGGACCAATACTAGGCTTTCAAACCTTTGGCACAGAGCACTTAAAGCGCTCTGGACAACTGTCCATTAATGTTTGTTCGCACTCCCTTTAAGCTATCACTCACAACAGCGACATAATCATAGCTCTGATCTGACATGCAGTTAAGATCTAGACCATGTGAACAAAATAGTTGAAGACAAACCTTCGACAGTAACATCTTCTACGTGAATAAATCATGCACAACAACTTTTTACCCACGAGAGATCGACGTACCCGGGACAAGTAGACATTTGTTCAGAACGTGAAAGGTGCGCAGTCTTATCCGCCTAAACCGTAAAATATTTAGCATGTGTCAATCCTTTCTATAATCTTTCTTGAATCATTTTTCCGCAACTCTGTATGATTGGAATTGTTTGTAATTTCAGACGATGTGAACATATGTAGCCCGAATACGCTTGCTTTGATTAAAAAGGTGCCCTTTGAAACACTTATCGCCGGAAAGGATTCGAAAACATAGAAGAGCACATTGAGCGATTCTGCTAAACTCTACCACTTTCCTTTGAGCGAATTCATGATATTGCGTTGGGGCATATTCATCAAATTTTTTCTAAGCGTTTTTCCAATGGTTTTATAACCAGAAAGTGCAATGCTCGTTTCTCACGAGCCCCATCTTTGGTTCCAAAGATAATGCACACTTTTCACAGTGGTCCTTTCAATATGCCAACCAAAAATGCTTTTTGGACCAACTACTTAGGAACGTCAAATTTCTTTTACCGGAAACAGGAAACTTAAAATTTTTGTCTGACATCCAAATATGATTGAACACTTAAAATCTTCCGTACATATTGCAAAATTAAAACTGGCATTTGAAGTTTCCTCACCCTCAGCAGTATACGAATTCTCTGCACTTGGGCAAGGCTAGTGGATGGAACTGTTGGCAGATGGAGACGAAACTTTTCACCACTTGATTCGTTTCTTGCTTTTGTTGCTGACAAAAAAGTGAGAGCGCGGTTAAAAATCCTAAACCCCCCTCTTACCTACGCCAAGTCTTAGGGTCTGTAAAAATTAGAATAATGAGACTAGGGAATATACGTAACACTTCATAACTAAGAGAACTTCATTTTGAGAGTTTGATCAATTAAATATAAGGAACCGAAATTGAACAATATTTTTTTTTAACATTTTAGTAAAACCCTAGGCCTGTATATTTTTATTTCATTTTGATAGCTCCCTCGGTGTTCTTTAAGACATTATACTCAACGTGATGGACATAACATCAACAATTTCCTAATTTTATGAAATCTAATCTCTGTTAAATCCAGAACGTGTTATTCATGCTTTTCTAATTCGGCGATAGCTTTGGGTTACCCTAACCTAATTGAATGTTAGGCTGATTAATATGAAATTGCTTAAACTCAACAGTAAATGAATCAGCATTTGATTTATACGGTATACAGTAAATCTGTAGATACAGACACTAAACTTGGAGGGGCTTAAATACTAGAAATGAAATCGGAATGTATATCTCCAGTCTACATTGTATACAGGAGCTATGAGGTCATCATAGACTCAGGTTTGAGGAGAGAAGACCCTCCAATCTTTGCGGAATCTGCTATAGTTTGGTCCACAGACGGTTTAAGGGTTTAATATCATGCACTTGATTTGGCAGATTTGTCCCAGTGTTTCAGGCCGAAATAAAAGCAATCCTCCATTGAGGAAAGAATAAAATGGAAATTATAACAAACAACGGATTTATATAGTAAACGATAGTCAAGGACACTTCAAGCACTTAACAACGCCAGAAACGTATATGTACTAAAGAACAAATGCATCAATACACTCTGCGAACTATGTATGACCAACTCAATTACACTGATAAGAGCACCAGGGTTCCCTGTAGGCAACAAAATAGAAGATGCACTTGCAAAGAAGGCATGTAGCACACAGTTTACTGGTCCGGAGCCGGCTCTGGAAGTACCTGTTAGTTCCATCAGAGAACCAATAAGAAACTGGACTGACCGTTCAAAAGGAAATAGAGTGCTGGGAAAAATCAGAAGGAAATCAAAACATCAAGCGCTTTATAGAGAAGCGATGTAAGAACAAAACCTCAGATTTGCTAAAACTTGGCAGGAATAACATCAAAATGATAACTGTTTTGACCGGTTAACAGAAGACGCACCTCTGAGAGTGCGTATGAAGAAAATTGCTCTAACACTGCTGAAGTAGAGTGTAGGTTATGTCTGAAGTGAAGTGAGACAGTGAAGCGTGGCATCCAGAAGAAGAGACGAAAGTTGAAGCGACGAAGCGACGAAGGAGCGACGAAAGTTGAATCTGAATTGGTACAAAAACGCTTTCAGCAGGAAATAATGCAATTGGTACAAGACACAGATATATTGGACTGGTAAGACTAACCGATCAGGGAAAGTACAATAAGTCGTTTTGACTACAGTGCTATGGAGCGGTATTCTGCAGACAACCCTTGGTGATGATAATAATATCAATAAAACTGGTAGATATATGAAAGATGGGTTGGCAAAACCGTCCATAATTTTTTTTCACAAACAAAACTATACGAATATTAAATCTAGCAAACATATTCCGCTCTCTTTTATTACAAAACATAAAACAGCATAATTTTTATTTAAAAAAAACTCTCATATCCGTAATTCTATCAGCTACTTAATTACTGTCTCTCTCACTCTATTTGCAGGCTAACGTCCCATTCGCTCAATCACACATAGGTATGCGTATATAAAAGAGCATTAAAGTGAAGCTTTACGAAATAAATCCCAATGCATGTATAAGCAATACTTATTTATACGAGGATGTATTGAAAAATTCTTAGCCTACTATAGAAGCAAACAAAATTTTAAAGTCAAAATATTTTATTATTCAACATACTCTCCTCTTAATTGGATACATTCATTACATCGAACCTGCAACCCCTCTAGACCTTTCAAAAAAAAACATTTTATCTTGCTCTGCAAACCAAGCCTCCACAGCTTCTACCACCTTTTCGTTGGAAGAAAATTTACGACCTTTTAAACTTTTGTTCAGTTGAGGAAAGACATTATAGTCGAACGGAACCAGATCTGGTAAATGAGGGGGTGTTCGAGTAATTCGAGACCTAAACCACGAATTGATTCATGGCAACATGAGAGTTGTGTGCAGAGGGCATTGTCCTGCAAAAACAAAATACCTTTGGACAACATTTCCGGGTTTTCTCTCCATATTTTTTTCTCGTAGAGTGGCCAGTAACGTCGAATAGTAATTCCGAGTTATTGTTCTACCCTTATCCAGAAAAGCAATCATGATTACTCCTTGGCAATCCCAAAAAACTGAAGCAAGAACTTTTCCAGCAAATTTCTTAGCACGAAATTTCTTAGGCTTGGAGAACCAGAGTGTCTCCATTCCATCGATTGCTGCTTTGCTTCTGGGTCATAGAAATGTATCAAAGTTTCATCCATAGTAACAACACGGCTTAAGAAGTCTTTTTCAAACCAAGCACAGCTAGAACGCGATGCTTCTGCCCTTAAACGCTTTTCGTCAACATTCAAACATTTAGGGATCCATTTTGCAGAAATTTTTCTCATGTCCAAATCGACGTGAACTATATGATGGACGCGTTCATATGAAATATT
>WYDF02045121.1:0-12306 GCA_009867245.2 Adranes taylori | reverse complement strand
GAAAAGCGGTAGAACTTCGCGCGATTTACAATAAAACGATATTTTCGTTCAAGACGGTCGCATTCCTCTTAAGTCTGAAAGTTAAAGTCGTATTCTTAACATTTTTCAAAATGTTACATAGACCCTTTATGCACAAGTGTCAATTATATAAAACCATTACCTGATAGATTACCTGATGTGATCGTTACCTGATTACCTGAAACCATTACCTGATGTGAAGATGATATAAAACCATCTTCACAACTCTCACATTTTAGTATCTATAGTGCCCGCTGTCCCATACATTTAACAAAATATAATTCTAATACTACGATTATTTATACATTATTACATAAAACTATATACAATCACCCAGTATTAATGTGGTGGTTAACTTAAAATAGTTTCGCTTATATTTCGTTTATATTCTGTTTAGTTCAAATACTTTTGAGTGCATGTGCATTATTATTATACACTTATTAAGTGTGGGAATTTACTCTTCTGGTTTGTATGTCACAAGAAAAAGATTATAGAATTGTTACTGCTTTGGCTATTGAAGATGAAAGGAAAAAAGTTCTCATGGTTTAATTGATTTGAAAAAATTAGGGGCTAAATATATTTTCACATGTAATATTAATAATGGATTTCGTTTTAAAATTATTTTCATTTTTATAAAATAAGACAAGATTTTGAGGATAATAAAAATAATATTTGAGTTCTAAGGATTACTATTAAAGAAAAAGTTTATACATTATTTGTTACAATTTTACAATATTTAACATGATTTTTTAAAAGAAATAATTTTTTTTATTTTCATAATCGACTGACCACAAACATATATTTTAACTAATATAAAAAAATGAAATGCATTATTTTTTTCTTTCCGTAATATTTTATCCATTATTCCTATGCCTTTTATGCCATCTTCTAAACTCTTTCTAATATTACCTGCCAACTTCTTTCTATCTGTCCATACAATTCCTAACCAATTCTTAACCCAGTGCTCCGATTTATCTTCATTTCTCTCACAAATCCTACATATTTTCTCACTTTTCGATCTCCGGTATCTATTACACTTTTTCTGATTCCTACATCTGGAACGCGCTATCTCATTCGTTTTCCCTCCATACTCACATTAGCCATCATGTATTCCGGTAACCCTGATCTATTAATGATATCTTTTAATCTACTACTGTACCTTGTGTTCCTCAATCGTCACCACCTTTCTTGCAGTTCCACATGATCCTCACTTCATCTTCATTCACCACCTCATCGACGTCCACAATCTTCTCAATTTTCCATCCTATTATTTCAAATGTTCTGTTTCGTTTTCTTGTCAATTTCATTACGCATATCCCATTCCTTTCATCCGTTAAAACTTTAAAGTATATTTCCTTAACTATCACTATATTTCCTTAATCTATCACTTTCATCCATTACTACCTTTTTTTCATACTTTACCATTTTCATTATTCCTTTGTTCCAACTTTTCTCCCGCATACTCCTTTGTTCTTCTCTTACTTCTCGTATTTTTGCCAAACAATCAATTTTCCACTCCGAATATTTTCTTCAGCATTCCAACTATCATCCTATCTGTTTCTTCCCTTTCTTTCACTCCCCATATTTCCGCGCCGTACATCATTATGTTCCTCACACAAACCTCAATTATCAAGATTCTCATACATACCAAATCTCCAAATTTTTTTTTCTACACACATCTTAACCGTTCAGTTGCAACTTTTGCATAAATCCTAAATACTTATAGCTTTTTGCATCCTCAATCTCTTTTCCTCCTAATCCAAATTTATCCTTTTTGCTATTTATCTATCCTATCTTGCATACCATTATCTTTTGTTTTTTCTACATTCACTTTTCAAAAGTGGAGTATACCATTTTTCATTACATATCTTTTATCACTTTTTATATCATGTCTTTAATTTCCTCTTTTGTCTTTGCCATGCATACTATATAATATGCATAGCCCAAAGCATACACTTTGTTTCTCCCTATCATCACCTCTCTACTCTGTCCTTTCATTAATACTTGTACCAAATCAGAAATGTAGATGTTAAATAGGCTCCCACTCATCGGACATCCTTGTTGTACCCCCTTTTTTAATTCAAACTATTCTTACAACGTGCATCCCACTCTGGATCTAAGATTTGTTTCCTCAGATATATCTCTTATCATCCTCCTTATTCCCTATGGCAGTCTAATTTTTATCCTTTTCCATAGTTTATGCCTTACAATGTTGTCAAATGCTCCCCTTATGTCCAGGAACATCATGATAGTTTATCAGATAATTTATTATCACAAGACTATCTACTGTACTTCTATCTTTCATATTCCCATTCTGGGTTCACAAGACATTTTTTTTCATTTAAAAATCTTGTAATCCTTTTGTATCTTGTAAATCTTCTATCCTTCCAATCTTGTAATCCTTCCTAACAATTTGTATAACGCATTCATTATTGTGATCCCTTTGTAATTGTTTACGCCTGCTTTGTCACCTCTCTTCATTATTATATTATCCTTCCTCTTTCGATTCATCAGCAATCCTCTTCTTTCCTTTTCAAATTCCATTGAACCCTTTTACTAACACCACCATACCCTGCTGATGTAAACAACTCCATACCTCTGTAGGAATTCCATTTGGTCTAATTGCACCTCCTTTTTTCATTCTTTTAATCGTCTCTATAACTTCTTCTTCATATTTGTCTTTCTCAATCTCATTCTCATCCTCAGTTTCATCCACATCCCCTTCGTCCTCTCTCCATCTTCCTTAATTCTTCATTATTGCTCCATCCATAACTATTCTACATTTATTTTTCCAGTCATTTATACTCATCATACATTGTTCGCTATCATCTTCAATATCCTCGCACGTACTTTTCACAACTAAACTCTTTCATCCTTCCTTCCATTTCATCTTCTTTCTACATTTTCCATTTCTTCCTTTGCTTTATTGCTTGCTTCCATTTATTTTCTCTACTCTACTTTTCCTAATCTAACTCTGCTTAAAACTTCTCTTGTTTTTCTCTTGTTTTTCCCTTCTTCTTCATCCACCTTTTATCAAAAATACTACATCTTTCCCTGTTTTCATTCTTTATCAAATTTTTCATAATTTTCAGCACGATTTCATTTACACCTTTCATCTTCTCCCAGTCCTTTTTTCTAATCTCGCTTTAAATTTAATTCGTTCTTTGTCATCCCATCTAAATCCGTTCTTCTTTCTAACCTACGTATATTTTCATTCTCATCAATCTTACTTTCGAATTTAGCCTTCCATTCCAACTCTAACGGCAAGTGGTCCGACTCATCCCTTTCTCCTATCTCTAGTTTTTCCATATCCTCTACTACCCTTTCATCCATCAAAGTATTATAATCCGACTTTTTCTACTCAATCTACAAATCTTTTCCCCTTGGCATCAACCACTTTATCCTTTGACTTTCTCTCTTCATACTTTTCCATCATAACCTAAAAGCCCATTACTACGCATCTATTTTTAAGCTTTCATAATTATGCAACTTCTTTCATTTTCTTGTGCAAATGGTTTTAGTTTGCACCTGATGTTATTAAACTATTTTGGCATTTTGGTATTACCTATCCTTTTTACACTAATTGTTTTGGTATTGTTTTGTTTAGCTGTTTATTCTTTATATTTAATATCACTTGTCATCTATTTTGTCCGCTTGGCAACTTTCTTTGTGAATTTTCGAAAATAACTACATTTATACTCAAACATTTCTATACAGGACACTCAAACAGGAATAGAACATATTCATAATGGTTCTATTCCTGTTTGAGTTGTATTTGTAATTTATAATTTTTTTTTCTGGTAATTTTTAATGTTTTTTATATTTTTAATGTCGTTTATATTGGTTCTATTTCAGTTCCTGCAATATTTATTACACCAGTCATCGCACTGAGACATCCGGCAATACGTTTAACGCACATTGTCTTGTGCTTAGCAGATACCAGTTAATTTTTTCTTTTAATTTTGGTAAGTGAAATTTTTTTATTTTATCTTGATTTTTTTCTGGCATGTGGTGGGAGTATCCATACAATATTTCTCTCTATTTTACATAAGTTGCGCTATTTGTGAACTGATAATATATTTTATATTAATATAACAATGCTAATAGTGATATAAATTATTTAAATTAATATAAAATAATGTAAAGTAATACGTAAGTGCTAAATCATTGGGTACGAAGTAGTAAATTTATCATTGGATCTTGAAGGTGCCAAAAATTCTTTCCTGGCACATCTTTAGTCTTTTTCACACATTCTCTATCAGTCTCTATCTGTTTTGAACATCTCTTCTGCTTCGAAGCATTTAAAATATACATAACATTTTAAAATAAGAAAAAAACAGACGAATGCTTTTCTGTACATCTTACGAGGTATTTGCAAGATTTTATAAAATCTAAAAGTAAATAATGAGTTGTCGTAGTGTTATTTCAGATTTGAAAGTAATAAAATACACATACACACATATTCTGATGTTTTGAGAATCACCTTTTTAGGCATATCCAAAATTTTCTTATTAATAAAAATATAACATTTACATGAATCCTATAAATTTATGTTTTAATTATATATTATACACCGGGATTTTTATCAAAGATAAAAGATAAAGAGCCAGAATTTATCAAATCCTTTATCAAAGATAAATACCCTAAATTAAATTAAAAAGCTCATTTGTCTGCTAAAACTTTTAGGCTCTCTAAATGTACCTTGGTTCTATTTTGTTGTTTACTGACTACCATCTGTGATCATGGGCATGAGCTATATCCTCCCTTAACCATCAACTTTTGTACGACAATACATCAAAATTAAATTATTATTAGAATATGTTGTACGTAGCACTTTACTCTGAATAAATTAATTACTTTAAATAAATAAATTGTAACACAGCGGCACTGGTAAGAAACCAGTTTATAAGAATAAAATGTAAGTATAATTAAATTGTATGAAACCGCTTACGCTCACGCAATAAATAGAGACACAGCAATGGAGAGATAGATTTAGTTATTGTTTGCTGTTGACTAGGAATGCATATATTGTTGGTAGACAAGAGTAGAGGATTTGAGTATTATACAATTTGGGTCGTCGCTTGTGTGGAAACTTCTGTTGCTTCACTGATTTATATGATGGACCGTAGAATGTAACAATAGAGCGTATGACTGACTCCATAGAGACCGTGTAACAGAGAGAAAGATTCTGTGGAGGCTCACGCCTATATATACCGCTGAGTTGTATAGAATATTGTAATTCCTTGTGAACTCGAAGACAGTCCGTCCAGCAGCAGCAGCCAGCAGAACCAAACGACCAGCCAAGCCGAGATGTAAGCAGCAGCGAATGCCCTGACGTTGAGTAAGCTATATTGGTTTCCCGCTATACCTATTGCACCACTAAAGTGCATGTTACTAGCCAGTGAATGCCCTGGTAGTTACAGTGCCGCTCAAACTGTAGTGGTTTCTTAACAGTCCGTCATTAACATATTCCGCATTAGTGTGTTAAAGTAACTCCCCCCCTGTTGTATGATACCCCGCTCGTATATTCTTCCCACGTAATTATTGTTGCATTGTCATATCACTGCACGTTTGATATGCACCGCTTATTAATTGATTTCTAAATTATTTTACATTAAAGACTAATAGATGGTTTTGTCAAAACGTTAATGCTGTTTCACTCATTAGTAAGTAAGCTTATTTCAGCTGCAATCCAGCAAGAGAACACCTAGACAACTCAGAAGACTCGAAGCTGCCAGTGCCCTCAGTAACCCATTGAGGACCGGAGGGACGCCAACATTAGTTCAAGCGTGGAGTCTCATGTTAAATGGATCTGGCGCCCGACACACGTTTTCCGGAGTATAGAAAGATTCTGTAGTATTAAGATATTTGTTTGTGCCATTTGTGACTATTGCTGGGACTCCGTATTAGCAGCGTCGCGAGTGGGAGCCTGTCACAATATTTAAACAATTTTTACTGATGATCTTTATTTTCTGATTTGAGGTCTTTTGGAAAACTAGATATCTCGTCCACTCACTTCTTTCTTATTCGTAAGCTATGAAATTTGGTTTTTCAACCGTCTAAGTCTAAAGTAAACAATCACATTGATAGGGCAATTATTTGAGATTTAGTCGGTTTTAGGGAAGCATGTTGAGGGTGTTATTGAGACCGATAGTGGTCTCCTTTACTATTCCATTCACTAGCATACATCAAACTCTAACTTACGTTGACGAGGTGTTGATGATCAAATGACAGAGGCACTTACGTTCATAAGGGTGTTACTGTAACTGATAGTAATTCCGCATCATATTCATTAGCTAGAGTACATCCGACACTAACTTAGGTTCACATGGTTAGCCTTTGTGACTCATGTGACATTAACACTTACGTTCATGAGAGTGTTAACGTAACTAGTAGCGAACTCCGAGTCTTAACCGTTATCCATCGCTACTAGTTACGTTAACACTATCATGAACATAAGTATTAATCATTATTCATTAACCGAGTCTTAGCCGTTAGCCGTAACTAGTAGCCTTAGCCGTTATCCATATCGTGCATTGAGAGAAAACCTCGATTTCCATAAGTGTGTATTTAGATTCACCTCTACCACCTGCTTAAGTGTGTTTGATTGCCCATATATGCTTCTCACATTTCATTGTTTCTTTGTATTATCACCGCCATTATTTTAAATGCATCCCCTTTATTTTAAATGCACCGCTTTTAATTTGACTGCACCGCTGATAATTTGAATGTTCCGCTTTTATAGATTTTGCTTTGTTTACTGTATATTATGATAACCGCAATAAAGGCTATAATGATTTAATTTGATACTCATATTGTTTGATTGTGAATTAATACTTTCTTTCTCTGTTAATATTAGAAGAATAATAAACGGTTTTGTTAAATCTTTATGCTGTTTCACTCATTTCACTAATGTGCTGTTTCACTCATTAGCATTAAGTTCAATTATAGCTACGACCAAGAACGAGAACCACTGGACAACTCGTAAGACTCGAAGCTATATGTGCCCTCAGTAAGCGACTAAGGACCGGAGGGACAACAATATCAGTTATTGGGTGCGGTATCATGTTAAACTAACCTGTCGGCCGAGCATCACCTTTCCAGAAGAGAAGTGATTCTGCAATCGTATTATGATATCGTATTGCGCCATTATTGTGACAGTCGCGAGTGGGAGTTCCGTTAGCGTATTAGCAGAGAGAGAGAGAAATAGAGAGAGAGAGAGAGCTCATCACATTAGTTTCAATCTATTTTGAAACATAAAGAATATTTACTATAATACCTATACAGGATTTTCAACCAAACTTTGGGATCCAGTGTTGAACAAACGTGAGCTTTAATGGGTTTTTTTCAACATTCTTGGCTCGACAAGAGCAGATTTTAATTTAAATTTTATTTAATCACATTAGTACCTTTCGGAACTGAAATTTTTTGTTTTATTTAAAATTTTTATTTAAATTTAAATTTTATTTATTTTTACTAGCAATTAGGGTATATTTGTAAAATCTTTGTAGTGCAAGGTTGTAAATCTTGGACAACTGTGTTTAAATCTTTCGAACCTTTTAGAACTGAAAGCTAAACTATTTTATTTATTTAAAATTTTTATTTAACAATTGTAATTACTGCAACGTTCTCGGAACTTTAGAAATTGAGAACTTGTTGCAGGAAGTAATTACCAGAGTTTACTACCAGACCCTTCGCGCGATTTTACGACGAGTTACTGGCGTGGATTCTGAATAAGAAATCTCGTTTATTGATAAAACTAATCAGTCTTATATATGAAACTATAATGCGTCATTATAAATAATAAATAATATTATTGAAAGTGTATTAAACTGATTTAATATTTTCTTACACCTTTAAACATTCTGCATTTTATTACTTAATTGATTTTGATGACAATGCTTATGATGCGTGCCACTAGGTTTAGTTTGAACAGATGAACCTTGTAACTAACAAAAAATGCAAGCTCATTTTTGCTAGTTTCAACATATCTTATTTTGATTATGTGAAACACTATTCGTATGAATTTTAATATGTATGTCACCTAGCGATTATCAATATTTTAACTGCATCATTTATGCAATATGTTTTTTAAAGACGTGTATAAATTTTCTTATACATTTTATCAGAGGATTCCTTATTCAATGGTTTTACAGGGTTTTTTATTTATGGTATTTTCATACATCGAAATGTAATAAATATAAAGAACAATGTGTGAAATGTTACTTTATAACGTAAACACATTTATTACTAACATGATCAGGTACTTTTGGGATTATCCTGGAGTATAAGCACAGAAGTACTTATCCTCCAGATAACCCCATTGACCTGAAAGCAAGTAATAAGTACATTCAATATTTCAGATATTTGCGAGTATAGGAACCGTGGTTCTCATCTTCCAAATATCCTCCTTGATCATAAGCAATATTAATTGATTACATTGAAGATATACTACAGATATCTGGATGTATATGAGTCGTGGTTCCCATTCTCCAGAAATCCCCTGTTAGTTTTAGTAACAAATTTCTTACTAAACAATAATTTTAAAAACTGAATTATGCGATTACCTAATAAAAAAATGATTATCACGAACAGTCAACAAAAATGAATATTGATCTGTCAGATAAAATGAAAATATGAGCAAGTAATTCCTTAAAATCTACAAATTTGCTGAACCTTTATTGTCTTCCAATTGGTTCTACAATTTTCTTGTGTATTAATATTAAGGTCTTTTTAATCAGGAAGCTATTCACGATTTATTTGTTTCAAATTATTTTGTTTAATTTGAATTAAACTAAATATGAAACATAAAATTTTAGAACCCATATAACAGTTAAATATACGAGAGGTGTTTGACGGAAGGTGACTTTTCATAAGTTGATGACTATATTGTTAACTTTAGACAACTGTTACAATCTACTGTAGAAAGTCTATAAATATAAATAGTCTCCCGTCAGAAGTCTGTAAATGAATTTTACAATTCATTTACTCGTTCAAGATTAGACTATGTACTAATGTTTGTAAAACTATATCTGTAAACTTAAAAAAGTTCAATTTCAAGCTCGTAGAATCTGTGTAGGAGCTATGAGATCTACACCTACTAATGCCTTTCGCGTGGAATGTGGTGATGCTCCTTTTAGAATTCGAACAAATTATTTAGGAAGAAAATATATTTGCTCTTTAATGCGGTTCAACTCTCCTACTCTACGTCAAATTGATGAGATGTTTGAGTTAAATTTTAATTATCATCATTATAGAAACAGGTCCCTTCTCCTTTATTAAATTATTATAGGTGTTTACGTAGAAGACAGGATAATGTCTGAAGACTACAGATTTTTCAAATCATTTACAGAATAATAGTTTATTAGTATTCATATTCATGTAACATATTGCTAATGTTAAGTGGGGTATCTAGAGGATAGGAGCCAAGGGTTCTATACTCCTAAACCGGTGGAGCTACCTGGAGGATAAGCACTGCTCGATGGTTATACCCCGAGATAATTCCACGAAAGCATTTTGTGTATTGTTGATAATATATGACAAAAAGTTGTTAACATGCAAGGGACATCTGAAAGATGAGAACCACGTTAGGTGTGTCTTATAATTCCAGATATCCTCACAACTATTATTTCATGTAGCATATTGTCAAGATATATTATTTTTTATATTATTGAAATGTATTATTTTTTTTTGTGATATCTGAAATGTAGTGTCCTATATATTCAAAGTTTTATATTTTATCAAATTAACATTGTTGAATGGAATGATCTAAATGTGACCCAATAAATAAACTCTGTTTAGAAATCTGATAAACGCAAGCTAATTATTATTACCTATAAACAATCGTTGCATTTAAATGAATTAGATTACAAGTTTATGCTAATATCTAAACAACGTATTACATGAACCTCTGAGTTGCAGTTTTAAATTACTATACAAGTGGATCTTTTAGCACACGTCAAATGTGGGATAATCAAAACTACAATTACTTAATCGATTGAAGGTCTTAGCAAAAATACAGAGCCGTAAAACAGGCGCACGGATTAGTTGTATTTGTTTTATATGAAGAATTGGTTCAGAATTCGTTTTATATATAAGTCTGAAATTGTTTAACAAATATGAGATTCTTATTTAGGCAGTAAATGCGCTGAGTTTTACTAAAGGCCTTCCGCTGTTCTAAATTGAAGTACTCCAAAATATTGCCAATATTAATTTAATTAATTAAAGTATTAAAAGCTGCTCTCATCAGCCAGCAAGTATAACTTACAGCAAAAGCTCAATAGGTATTTGATTCTTTTCAGCAAAACCTCAATAGATACTGTTCAATATGTATTTGATTCCTATGAAAGAGGTAATTTTTTGTTATGATATTTTACTTATTTATCGAGGGATTTTTTTTTCATAGCAATCAAAGAAATTAAATTTGATATTTTTAAACTAACATGTGATAATACGTCTAATGTATCTTTCAGGTTCTCTTTCAGGATTTAAAATCAAAATGTTATCTCCATTTTTTGGAGGTGTATACGGATGGTTCAGTGATGAGTAATCTCACGTTTATTTCGTTTGCGGTTTATGTTTCTTCATTAGGATATACATTTTCGGTAGATCGCCACAGGATTGTTCATCATCAGGATGGATCACATGCGTGGAATCAATTGCTATCTTAAAGTTTGTTGAATTTATTAAGCTATCTGATGTTCAGAAGATAGTTATTTATACAGATTCTTTGACCGCGTCTCAAGGTTTCAAATGAAATAAGTACTCGTAGGAATGGCATGGTTTTATAATTAGAAATAATTGTGTTGGATACATAGTCATGTTGGAATACTGGGTAATGGAATTGCGAATGAAGTAGCCAAGTTATTTCATACGTCCAACATTTATTTGACTATTTTGCCTTTTAGTGAATACTTAAAAAAATTGAATGATAATTTACTTTTTGAATGGGAAAAGTTATGATCAGATATTGAGTGTCATAAAGGTAGACGACTATTTTCAATACAACCACGAGTTAGATTGAAACCTTGGTTTGAAACGATAAATATTTCTTCAAAATTAACGATATTTTCTATATACAGGCTTAGATTTGGCCATGCTTGTTATCCATCTTTCCGTTTTAAACTGGGTACAAGGATTAATGCTTCATATGATTGGGGCTAGGTTGTGTCTTTAAATCATATTTTTTTGGGTGTGTTTGTTTGGAACTCAGTCTAACATTTTGGAACTAGATCTTAGGGCTAATAATTTTTTGGTAACTTATCACTTTCTGTTGTAATCTCTTCGAAATTGAGCTTCTACTCCAAATTATGTTTAAAAAATCTCTTTCTCTTCTTCTTATTTAACAAGTTTATATCAATAAAAACACTAAGACCAGATAATGGCATTTTGGAATAATAATGATTGTAGGATAAAAATCCAAAATCAGAACTTGTTGTTGAAGAAGAAGTCAAAATTTTAGGCAAATGTATCAGTTCGTTTACATTTGACAGTCGTTTAAAGTAAAGAATTTCTCAATTTTTCATTAAAAATGTATAAAAAGGAATTTCTTGTTTTAATAAAACATTATTCTTTACGTGGAATGGTTCTTTAAAGAAACTGAAGAAAAGTTACACAAGTATTATAGCGAATCTGCTCCGTCGCATGGACTGATTTGCAAGTGGTTTGCTGCTTTCAGAAGTTGTCATAAGACCACGGAAAATGCTCCACGCCCAGGACCTTCAAAAACTGTTATTACTCAAGAATTGATTGATAAAGTCTATGTCATTGTAAAGAATTCAACATTTATTTGTCGAATCTTGAGGAGGTGTTGCGGAAAGGGCAAAGTGGTGGAGTGTGCATTGGAAGAAAAAAAGTGTGGTCTCTTACGTATGCTGATGACATTGTATGTATGGCTAGTAGAAAAGAAGAGGTCGATGAAATGATAGAGAGAGTGAAGAAATATATGGATAGGAGAGGATTAGAAGGATTAGAAGTGAGGATTAGAAGTGAATGTGGAGAAAACAAAAGTGATGGTGTATAAGAAGGGAGGAAGAGAATGCAGAAAAGATGAATTTAGCATAGGTGGACATAAAATAGACAGAGTGAAGAAGTTCAGATATTTAGGATTTGTGCTGTCACAAAATGGGAGGTATAAGGACCATATAAGGTGACCAAAAAAGCGAGGGCGCGATGGAGAGAATGAGAATGATATGGAAGAGGAAATTTGGGTGGCATCTGTGAAAATGAGAAATAGGATAATGGATGTATGTGTGAATGGCATTGTCATGTATGGAGCTGAAGTATGGG
>WYDF02045110.1:0-12306 GCA_009867245.2 Adranes taylori | reverse complement strand
GTGCAAATCTAATAAAGCAAGACCATACTATACTTTCATATAATGTCAATCAACCAGTTCTTTATTAATTACTTTCTAATTATTATTAACTAAATGCTGCTTTGCCGTTATTTTATTTATGTTTGAGCAAAATTGAGTTGCATGCGAACATTTATGAAAATCGAATAACACAATCGTTACTTGTTTTATTATTTAACAAAGATCATAGATCCACAAAAAATATTGTTGCATGTAAAATAAATTATTTTGTTGTAACAGAGTATTTTAAAACCAATAGTGTTTTTTTATTTCATGGGCTGTACTTACTTTGTTAATATTAAATCTTGGTTTTAATCCATGAATGAGTTTCCATGAATGATTAGTTCATTGTCAATTTTATTAGTGCATAAATTTATTAAAACCCCATCCTATATAGTTTATTCATTAACTACGCCCTAAATAAAACATTGATTAAGTCTCTACCATATCCAGGTAGAATTGAGTGTGTTCAAACTTACTCAATTCCATGTCATGAATTTAACGTGACATATGTGGTCGAAGTGCCGGATATTTTAGTATATGCCCAATTCTAGTATATACACAATAAATTGACATAGATTTTCAATAAGTAGATTAATTATACTTCTAACGTGATATTAAAATAAAATAAACGATTTTGGATCTGTTTTAATCAACTTACATCCGATGTAATCTAAAATAAATTTATATCAGAAATTAAAAACTAGAGCTGCGCTGTCACAAATGTATTGTGCATAAAATAAATTCAGAGATATCTGAAACCGCCATTAAATTATAATTCTCTTCCAACTGACGACATGTGAGAGAAATATAGTAGAATTACGACGAAATGTAAAGTTACTCGAATTTCCGCATATCTCGTTATTCAAAACGTTGGAATAAAACTAGTGCCATTATTGTCTAGCCCTAGGTTTCAAGACATATCGCAGAAAGATCTCATCACAATTACTTTTGTTTGTATTTATTTGAAATCCACGTTTTATATTATTTTAAAATAGGATATTATCAGTATTACGTGGCCTAAAATAACGTATGACAGCTATTAATAAATTTAAATAATTTGAAGTACACAACAAATTGAGATTTCTAGGCAATGCTTAATAACTAAAATATTTCCTAGAATTTAGCCATCATGACTTACTAGTATTCAAAGTATATACACTAGAACTAATACAAATGAAAACTTTTGAGTTTTAGCACGTTACATATGTACATAGCTGCTATATATACTATGTACAAATGTAGCACATAAGAGATAGAAATGTTTAACAGGTTGCGTAAGAAACCTTAATCCTATCCCTAAAGAAATCTCTAATAACTAAAATGTTGATTAAAATGTTAATCAATGTACTGAGATGTGATATTTCAAAAGTATCATACAACTGTATATAGAAATATGAAAACCCAAACGCTAACTGAAGACTGTATAAAAGAGGCACCAAATCGTTCGTAGGATTATCGATAGAAGAAAATACTGTTTCAATATCTAACGTTTTCAGTCGTTTACAGCACTTTTCTCTCTAAGGAAAATCTTCTCTTAAACTTTTGGAAAGTGGTTTCCAACAAAGCTGAATGTAGAGTTATGAGTCATGAACGTCAAAATTCATGTTTCGATTAGTAGGTCAGCAAAATTTCTATTAGCGTTACAAGTGATGATTAATTTTGCTATATATCCGAAAAATCAATAATTATCCTAAATAGTACAGTTTTCTATATATAAATACCTTATACGTTCTACAATGTAAGTAGCATTGTTATTCATCAGCATATAGCATTGTATTGCATGTATACTATATGATTCCACCAAATCCTCAATGTAACACAAAAGTAATAACGGCCAAGATTTTGACCTTGACGAACAACTCAATTGATAATAATATTATGTGACTTGCGACTAGCTATGACATAGATAAATACGATCTATCCCTCAGGTAAGATCCAAATATATAACACAAACTGGTACTATAATCAAAACTGCCCATCAAATTCACGGGACACAAAGTCATTTAGTAAATTTGTAATGGTTGGGGATGAAACTGTGCTGATATATTAATATATTTGGGTCTAAACTGGAAAATCTGTTATGATATAACATCACTTCAAACAGTTCAATATATTGTTAATTATTTTGTTAATTAGGAATAAACGAGTTAATTTTTAGCATTAACATTAAGAATTTCGCGTCTTATTTGACCTAACTTTAATTTCCATTAATTTCTACTCTAAATCAATTAATTTATGATGATAATCTAATTCAGTGGTGTTCCAAATACTCCACTATTATTTAAAAAATTACAAGAAAAGTACGAACCTGCTGCTTATTCAGGCTGGCTCTGATTACAAAATAAATGTAAAGTAGCTCATCAACCTTAAATTCCACAGTTGCGTTCGAAGTTATTTGTATTAGAGCTTCATCAAACATTGTTATAACAACACCATATAAAATTGCAGCATTTATTATAACAACGCTATGCAGTGGAATATGGAGTATATAAAATATGTAAACAGTCCTGGAAAGTTGATGTAAATATGGATCGCTAATAAATGTGCGATTATATTATAAATCCCAAGTTAGTTATATAATGGGCAAGCAAGTATTGCGTTGTAAAGTAGAAATGTGATTATTAATTTAAGGCATGGCGTCATTAAATATGAAACGTTTATTTGGGATCTACCAAAATATTTTATAAACTTTGGGAAATAAAATGGCAGGTCGAAAAAAAATTTATAAATAAATGTATTAAAATATTGTAACGAAAAAACATGATCTCCTTTCAATTCAATTCAACTATGTAGCATATAAAATAAAAAACAACCTCAGCAGCCAGGTCCGCAGATATCTTAGCAACAATAAAAGTGGCATACACAAGTTAACAAGCAGCACATGCAAAGAATTCGACATTGGGAAGACAAACAGAAATTTCAAAAAAAGATTTAGGGAACACCAATACGCAACAAGAAAGCTAAATATATGAAACGATTATTTCTGAAAAGCCTGAAGATACTTTTTTAGCAATAAACTGTTACCACAGAAATCGATAGTCCATATGTGTATTCATCGTTTGCTTATCAACGAAATCATGTCTGGTTCTATCTCTGAATTGCCAGATGATTATTGATTTTGCTGTTTAATGGTTAATATAACACGTTGATTTTTTGTGTTTTGGTTTGTTGTTTGTTGAAATTAGTGATTTCTAGGAGTTAAACTTTAAATACAAGATTAACTTTTTATAACTTGTATACTGATTAATACTATCTTGATAAATCTATGCCAGAAAGAAAAAGTAAAAGTATGTAGAAATCGAAACTAATAGCAAACGAAAAAATTGCTGGACGTGATCGCCACCCCATCTTTTATAAACTGGAAGTCCTCCGTTTTGTTAAATCTAGCATAAAACAAAAATTGAACCTTTTAGTTTTGATTGCCATTTTTAAGTCGTCTATTAAATTCAATTAGCATAATAGTGTTTAGGGTAAACCAAACAACACTAGTCTAATGCATGAATCTCCCACCTAAGCATAAATCCTTAGGTTCCCGTATTTGCCTACGGCGCTATGCTGTCCGGTTTCGTATGGCCTACGATCCCCTTGAGCTCTCTTTTCGGCAAATTTCTAAAAGAGCAGTCTGCCCTGGTCTTATGAATTTGTTCGCTTTGGCGCTGCCGTTTCCACAGTACCGCTTTTGAGTCACTATTTCATCGTGTTCCTGTACGTAAAATTGAGGTCCCTGGGTCTTACACTTGTTCCCCAAGTTTTATTTTTCGCAAACTCGATCGCAAACTTTACACAACAAAAGCACCATGTATATATCTTAGTTTGTAATTTTAGAAAAAAATATTTGAAATAAAATTAAACGAGCTTTTGGTTGCCTATACAATAAAGTTTATTCAAGTGTCCTATCTTTTATAGTTCCTGAAATATATCAAAAAGTTTGTAAAATGTTAAATGTGGCAACATCGCGCTCTATACCACTGTTGGGATGGAATTACTTTCATTCGACGCATAATACAATAGACTATATGCGAGCGAAATTTCAGTCTTCTAATTTTAAAACTGAATTTCTCAATTAACAGCTCGACCCGTCATATCTGGTATTATTGTAAAGCAAATCAGAAGGGCTACTAAAATATATGAAAATATAGGGTGTTACTAAAAGGTTTCTGATTTTTTTACTGATTAAAATCGGTCAAGTATATTCAGTTGATCACATTGGCAAAATGGAAGCTCCCTGGTTTTACATACATTTCCCAACTTTGGTTTTCCCAGCTTTCATAGGAACCGACATATTTGGAGTAGTACTCTTTTTTCAAGGTCAAATTACGCAGGCGCTATGGCATGCGATTTTTTTAAACTAGATTAATCGCTTAAGTATTAAAGGAACTTTCGACAAAAGCTATTAAAAAAAAAATCTTTCGAAACTTTCCGAGAAAACGGACCCTAAAGTTAGAAAAACAAAAAACATCCTGTAAATTGTGATTTTGGAAAAAAAAACTGTTTCAAATAAAATCGACGGGCCTTTATGTAGCCTATACAATAAAGTTCATTCGAATGTCCTATCTTTTATCATTCCTGAGATATTTCAAAGTTTCTTAAGCAGGCAACACCGCTTCCTATATATTTAGGCAACATGAATTTTGGTTATTCTACGCATAATACAAGGTACTATAGGTATGTAAAATTTCAATCTCCTAGTTTGAGTATGAAATTTCTGAACAAAAAAATGGCTCCTGTCCGCCATATTGAATTTATAAAAAAATTAAAAAACCGTTCTGCGGGCTGATAGTCTACACCTGTCTACAAAAACATCCTATATCTTTCATATACCTATAGGTATTACATACCAATATGGTATATGAAAGATAAAATAGGTGTATAAGTTAATAAGAAAAAAATTCATGGTGATGAATACTTTAATTACAAAGGAAATGTTGTAGAAGGTCGCAAACAGGGACTAACATCCTTGTTTAATTCTCAGTTTAATTACAATTAATCCTCAGTATAAATTTTGAATTTCTCCTACTTGAACACAAAATGTAATCAATGCAAAGTCAGGTAACGTAAGCAAGTCAAATTGTTTTAAAAACATACCATGTCATCTTAGTATATTAAAAATATGACGGGTCTAACTTATTTCGAATTCTGTAGGATATTTCCAATTAAGATCTTTTTTATCAATCCTTAATAGAAGCGCAGCCAGCTAAACAATGGAGGTCTATAATTGGAGTGTTATACATTGAAATCCAACCCTACGCAAGGAGACGAAAGAGAATTTTGTAAGCATAAACACTCCATCAAACATAAGTGTTCTTTTAAATTCTATGTCTTGCTTCGCGGCAAAAAAATGTATGTTTGCAAAATGACTTTTTTAAGTTTGTTTACTATTAGCGAAAAAAATGTAAGAAGAGTGGAACAGCTACTTTTGAACGCTGAGTCCCCTATTAATTAGTAGTATTCCGAGTGCAATACCAGAGCAGAAAGACTTTCCGACAAGATTATACGAATCAGATTAAAACAAACATCCAATCATTCCCACTAAAACCAAGTAACTACTCATCTAAAAAAATAAAATACGTATGTAGATGCAAAGCTAGATAACAAAAAAATGTATAATTTGCTTCAAGGGCAATGTAATAAATGTGATGAAAGGTATAGTTTTTACTACTGTAGCGGTACGACTTTTAATATATGCAATCGAAACAGCTCACAGTGTTTAACGACAAAAGAACGTAGAAAGACATAAATTTCACCACCCACTGCAGCTATTCGCTAACAGAAGGCGTTGCAAATAACCGAAAAGTAACTTCTTTTTGAGCATGCCGGTTAAATACAAAACCCAATTCTGTCATTAGATGATTATAATTCTAGATATTACATCACCGCATACTTCACTGCCCCACAGTCCCATAACTTAAAAACTCCACAGCTTAATTAGACAGAAAAACGGGTTGCTGTTGTATAATTTTAGTCATTGCTTGGTGTTGCTAAGCAAAACATGATAATGCAATGTTTTTATGTTCAATAATATGGCCAACATATCGTTGCCAATGATTCAGTGCAGGAAATTCATTATATTAGGCAACTATGGCTTTATCGATTTGGCATACACAATAGTAATGAGGGTGCAAATTTTTCTTAATCACCAAGGAACTGCCGGAAAGGGAAGTAATGAAGTGTGTTCTTTAATAATGAAATACATAACGATACTTATGTGGATTTAATGGGAACAGGTAACTTTTGGATTTTCAAAGTTGGTGGCCCAAATTTCATAAAACGAAGTTTCCGAAGAAAGCAAAAATGGATACACTTAATAGTTTATTACAAATAAACATCTTTATATTCAAATTCCCAACTTATATTCGCTCATATAAGAAGGAAGAATCCTAACCCTCACGGCTCTTGCAGAAGCGGAATAATCTCAGTTGATTATTCAACAAGGGGAACATTTATACAAGAAATCATGAATCCGGGGAATTAACTATCCAAGGGATCAAGTTGCTCAGGAAACTTGAGGAATCAACTGCGGATGATCACGTGTCGAGGGATCAAGTGTATGCAGATCCAATGTCGTATCATGCAATATTATATCCCAACAAAATATGTTGATTATATCCGAATCTAAATTTATATTAATTAGTGTTTGGATAATTTTCGGGGATGCCCATTTGTAGGAAATGGAAGTCGGTTCGTCTGATCAACTATATCAACTCAATTTTCATAAATATTGCTACATAAAAAATTCTTCTACAGCTTAACTCGAACAGCCATCCGCAGAAAAGACATTATCAAATTAAGCTAAAGAAACTAAATTCCTTCTTTTCTCAAATTTGTTTGGGCTAACTTTATTTTAAGATATTATAGAGATCCGGATGATGACTTTATAGCCCAAAACATTCGATTTACATTGTAGAAGATTTTTTGTGTAACAACATGAAAATTAAATTAATAGTGTAGATGAACCGACGTTCTAAATCTATCACTTTCCGTATGAAATATCTTTCCTAATCTAATTTAAGTACATCAAAACTAAACTAGCAGCTTTGAATGAATTTGCAACAATTATAAATTAATTGAATGTAATTTGAAAAGAGAAATACGAGAAGAAAGTCAATGTTAATCCATTAACAACCGAATACATAAGTCGAACATTTTAATGTAGCATAAAATAGTAAAATGGGCGGACAATGTTGTCTGTGTGACGATGTTCTTTTAGCTTCGAACTACATTTGTGCCGTCTACATTCGCTCGTAGAGTGTAGAGTCACAACTGTACGAAAACATAAAATGGAACTCTAGTTTGGGAATGGGAGACTCGAAAGGATTTACACACTTGTTGAACAACATTCGCGTTGAGATTTACCAATAAGTACAAGGGTGATATTGTGCAACTGCCGTATAAAATTCTTTTTATGTTAAACGGTACTACGAAGCTAGGAAATATAAGAAAATTTATATAAAACCTGCATTTATATAATGCATTTTTATAAATTCTACATTAGTGATGTCTAACACAAAACAAATCATAATTTCTGGTTGCCAACTTATTGACCAGGGTTAGCTCATGTACAAGCATTGCTAAACTGCCTCACCCAGTCATTTTTTTGTTTTATCTTATTTTATCTCAAAGTTTATTAATAACGTAGGATGTAATAAGTTTCATTTTTTGGCCTTTCATAGTTCTATATAACATTAATGCTATGATAAATAATTCAGTTCCTTTATCACGGTGAATTCACCTCATGCGTTAAAAAAACTGCAAAAGTGCTTGCATTCAATTCCCTAGATCGGGTATAAAGACGAATGAATGGACGTAGCGCATCAAAACGTTAGCAGCACTAATGTTAGCAGACCTCAAAATCGAGTTCAACACTGCAAGCTGGAATAAAATATTAGAGACATTATACAAAAAGATGTAACAAAGCATGTTACTAGACATAAATTAAATTGATTAAATAGATAGATTTCGAGAACCCTATACTCTATTGAACTAATAATAAATTTAAACGCATTTATTATCACGTTCTCATTCAAGCATACCATACCATATATTGTACGGATCTACTGCCTTATCATTGTATATACACACATTACCTATATTTAAGCACTCGCTGTGACTTATATGAACTTATATACGAAGTAGGGATATATAGACATACGACCGGCGTTTGAGCTCTCCATTCGCTCCACTGTTACCTGTGACTACGCTTTAATATGTAAGGTGCCGCACCGGGAACGAAATGATATGGACAAATGGCTGCTCCTTACTGCTACTACGTAGGTTAACCGTTCAAGTTGTGGAGTATGTGTAACACGCTCACTTATCTGTTACCCGCGAGTACCGTATGGAATAAAAATAATGGCTAGTTCGTCGCTGCTACTACCTACGCTGACTATTTCTGTTGTAGCATGTGAGTAATGCCGAGACCGGAATTGTGTGTTGTATTCCATATAGGATGGAATTAACACCAAGATTTATATAGGAAGGAGACCGTGTCGGGTAGTAAATGACGTGTGGTTGCTACATACTGACCCGGATACGAAGCCAAAGTTGAGTAATTGTTCAGGCTTATAAATACCGAAATTTAGAATATAATAATTTAGTTCAAATTTTGCGAACAATGAGCCGAGAAAATAACGCGCATGGTAAGCGACTTCATATATCGTACACTGTTCTATGTTGAATTACATGTATATTGAATAGCTTTGTTTCTCTTTCTACCCACGAACCTACTTCCTATACAATTAGAGTGTATACTTCTAACCTGTGCAACTGAAGGAGAGTTGTAATCGCTCGACAATAGTAACACTGACACGCCTCGCGTGTTACATGCCTGTTGTCCTTTGCACACCACGTACAAGAGTGTATAATTCTAACATGTGCGCCTCATGGTTAGATTTAGTCACTTGACAACAGTAACACTGGCGCGCCTCGCCGGTGTTACGCGTCATATTAGACTCCTAAGATTCCTACCTTGTCCGTTATACATATCGTGTTTTTAGCTTTACCCCTGCCTTCCCATTGTATTATTGACCATTTTTACATGCTTTTCCCCTTCGTAATGTTTTATAATTTTGTCACCGCACATTTACATGCACCGCTTTTACTTTGTTTTGTAATTTTTATTAACATATATTTCAACTGTTATATTTGCACCGCTTAAATGCTGTTTGGTTTATAATAGAATCACTATTGTTTATTTGCTAACCACCACGGTTGCGTCATTTATTTAATTTAACATTTATACATTTGTTTATTATTGACATTTAATTGAACATTTATATTTCTTTCTTTGTTTAAATTGGCTAAAAGACTAATAGACATTATTTTGTCAAATCGTTAAATGCTGTTTTATTAATTAGCAGTTAAAATCTTTTTCAGCTCCCCATAAGAACACGATCACCTGGACTATTCACTTACTCGTAGATATCTGTGCATTGAGTAAGTCCACCGAGGACCGTTTGAATAATAGGAGCAGTTGCAACGTGCGGTCTCATGTTAAATTGACTTGACGCCCGAGAATTCATAATTCCCAAGGGTATAATATTCATTAATAAAAAGATATTTTGTTTGCGTCATCTGTGACAGTCGCTAGGACTCACCGTTAGCAAGCGTCGCGAGCTAGAGTCGCGCATATGCGACCATACGTGACAGAAATGATCTATCTATTCTAAAGACAAGTAAACTATAAAATTACGTAACAACAAATAAAAGGTAAAAATTTGATCTATCAAGTACACAGGACCTGAATGATGGAATGTGATATACTGCTAAGAATCAGGATGCCAGTAAATACGTGCCTAGTAGTTTGTGCTGATGATGTTTTCCTATTAGAGACACGCAGAAATGCATATGTGGAGAGAAGAAAAGCAAATAAAGCAGTCAGATGGATGAAGAATAATGGTTTAGAGCTTGTTTTGGAGAAAAGGAATCTGGGTTAAAGGTAAAAAAAATAGTTCATGACACAAATATAATATATAGATGAAGACTCAGAAAGTTAAATTTTCAAAGCAACTTTTCAAATTTCCAAATTTTCAAATTTTTGCTACATATCTAATAGTCAGTGGAAAACCCTACAACAACGACAGCTGCTCTAAGTAAGTTTATGCCAAGAACAAGATGCATTCATATGACAAAAGGAGCACTCCCAAATGGCTAGCCAGGATTTGTTGGCCTTTACGAGTGTATTAACCAATGCCCTTAATGCCATATCTCAAACTGTCCTTGAAGTAATGAGAATGACCAGAAGTTCAAAGGTGGACAGAAGGAAAGCTCAGAATATTATTTAGCAGATTTTAAGTGCTCATAGGAACTTTGAATCTTACCTGTTTCGCCCAGATAAGAACAGCAATCCAAACACCACAAATTTAGTATCCCTTGCCTTCCAAATTGGTCGATCAGAGGCAAAGACGATATTCATATACCATATATGTCTTTAGTACGAGTAGCTGAAAATCGCAGATTCTAACGAGCCACTAATCCACCGAGACCTTATTTCAATTCGCTCTATAACGTCACAATGACGTCAGAATGTCGTTTGTGGGGTCCATCATAAATGGCGGTTTAAAAGTCAGTAGATTTGTAACTAGATTATGGAAAGTCACAAGACTATGTAACTACACTCTATGAGGGCCGTACGCAAAATGTACAACGGCGGGGCAAAATATTGAATATACTGAAATGTGATTAGCAGAAAAATCATTAAGTCGGATGACAGACCACTTACGGCTTGGAATTTTGTATTGGGTTTACGATGATATCGGATTCCATTAATCCATTAGCTGCCATGGTCTTCAATTTGGAACTAATGATATTTTATTTAATTTCTAATTAATTACAAAAAAAGGTATTTCTTAAATACATGAGATCATTGGAGAAGTCTTAATTGTCATTACAAATTTTAGTTTCCTTAACTTGGCAACACTGTTTAGTTATGAAATAATATTGAAGATGTTATATTAGATTATGTAAGAAGTTGACAAACCGCTGTGTTACAAGTGTTTACCATATGTAGTGGTCAATATCTTGTGAAATTTACTGGTGTAATTTGAAAACTGAACATTACAGACTAATTTTCTGCTAAAGCTGAGTTAATATGTTGCAGTATCATAAAGTACCATGCATATTTAAGTCAGTCACCATTTGAAGCCCATGGCATATAGGATCATTTTATTTTAATAAATACAGATACACATTACAGATACAGATTTTACGGGAATACACATATACCTAATTATGACTCGAAAATTTTTAACGCTTGCTAAGTTACAAAATATACTTAAAGATGATGAGTTTTTCAAAGATTTGGAGGAGGACGTTATTGACGTAATGGAATTACCACCAGAAAGAGTTGATACAATATCGGATTGCGAGGAAATAGATGAAGATGTACTACAGGATTCAATTCCACAAGATGTTTGTGGTGAAGTTGAATTACACGTCATTGACTCAGAAAGTGCACACCGGAACCTACTACAAAGAAACAGAAGGTTAATCTATCTTCATTTTGGAAAAAAATCAGTCCAAGTTTTTAAAGTTCTTCAAGTCTTACTCTGAGAGCTCTTCTCCGGGGAGTCCTTCGAGGTCTGCTGCGGGATCCAATGAAGCTCTGCACCGGTATTTGCAGTTATGTAACTAGATTCTACCAGGGTTCGTATAAATAATGTAAGGGTTGTTTTTTTGAATGAATTGTTTTGTTGAAAATTTTGAATAAAAATCCAATATGGTGACTAAATATGCTACATACAGTTAGTGTTGAAATATGTATATGCTACATTAAGTTGGTGTTGAAATAAGTATATGATACATAGAGTACAATACTATATATAGAAATTAGTTTTACTGCACTGTACTTCCAAGCTCATCACCCTCTCTCAATGCGCAGCGCTACGATCACCTTTTTATCCCAAAAGACACATTTCTGTCGTTCTACACACCAAAAGAGCGCTAAAAGTAAAAGAGTAAACATTTTAAAAAATATAAAAATACGTGGAAGTGATGAATCAGGTAATACTTATCAGTTCCTGCCATTATTCAAGCGTTTGAAACTTTTTTCGTAGAACTCCAATATCTAATCAAATTATAAATGGGCAACTTACGCTTTAATATTACTGCGCGAATAAACAAATAAAAACATAATTAATTAGTGCTTATTACCAATTGACTAATTCTTTATCTGCTTCCTGTCATTGGTCAAATGTTATTGGCCTGTCATTGGCCAAATGTTCATCGGAATTTTTTCTACCTTTGTGGTCTCTCATATATGATTCGCAATTTTCGATGATTGCTTGCTTA
>WYDF02045099.1:0-12307 GCA_009867245.2 Adranes taylori | reverse complement strand
GTTATTTGTTTACGCCTACACTAGAGAACAAGATTTTGCATGTCATTGCAAAGGTAGTACCACATTAAGTAAGAACCACAGTAAGTACCAAGTACCACATTAACTCTGCATAAAATATATTCATGTAGTAAACACTTCCATTCAAGAAAGTCATATACATCAATGGAAAATTAATTACACAATTAATTTCAATGTTTTATGATGCTTGGCAAATAAATGTTTTACTAGTTTCTAGTTTCACATCAAGGAAATTTTGTGGCTGGAGCAAAGTGTACTAGTTTACAAACAGATGAAAGTTGTCCATTTTCGTTACAAAAATAGTCAATCGCAACAAATGTAGCGTTTTTTGTTTTTTTTTTAGTATAATTTTTATTCCATATATGTACGAGGATTCATTAAAATTTTTGATTTTAAGATTTGGGTTGATAAACACCAAAATTTCGGAGTCACCAAAATTTTCAAGGTGTCCAAAAAATGTCTATATGTGTGTATCTATCGTGATTACTCTTAACCTTCTTTGCATATTGCAAACAAATTTGTTTGTTGATTGCTTCTACCAAAATTTCTTTATTGACAGCTTGTCAGTGATTTTTGCACAGTAAAAAAAATTTCTAATTTCTCTAAAGATGGGCTCACGGACCTGTTTACATCTTCTTAGGTTTTACTTCTACTTGTGGGTAATATTTTGTGTTTTATTTTTAGGACATCTCATGCAATTACAGAAATCTCCTGATGTAAGCACCGTCTGTTGTTGTTACACCAAGAAACACAATTTCTAGTAATCAAGTTGTTTTGAGAGCTTTCAGCGATATGGAACAATGCAACTCTTGGTTTGTCCATAGAAGTTTATTGACAGATTTATTGTAGTGTTCCAGAGAAATATGTTTGTTAGCCACAACTTAGTCCATATTTCAGACTTTGGGCTATGATATATTTTCATCTACAGTATTAGGACAAGATTTGCCTGTTCATGCACTACTTAAAAGGTGTTGTTTAGATTTTCGAGTATTCCTACCCTACGCACTTCGCAGTTTGTTTCTAATGAATCTTTTGCTTTTAAATTCTGTCTTAAGTCCGCGTTTCTTAAGAACAACTACGGAATATCAATCTTATGAAGTTATTATGGCACTTTATTATTATGTCTTTACTCTAACCGAACTATTAAACCGCAATTCCTATCCGTGCACTAGACTAGGTTCTAGTACTGTCTTTCAGATGTGCATTATTTTTTTTTAAGCTTAAACAAACCACTGTTTCCTTTTCGAATGGTGTAGAAGGAAACAATGGTTCCTTTCCTTTCCTTGCTTTGTTAAAAGGTAATTGTTGGTGGACTCTTTACATAGTTTCAAAATTTAAGGTTCCTGTCGGAAACGCACCCAAGGTATCGATTTTCTTTTCTAATTCTTCCCTTTAAATCAGTACTGCATTGAATTTTGGTTTCTTGGTATCAAAGAAGTCGACGTTGATTTTCAGTATCAACTCCTTGCAGTATTTTAGGATTCTAGTCTGCTGGTGGCTACGTACGCGTTTGCTCGATTTGCAAAGGAAGCGATATCAGTGGCGAATTGAAATAGATCGCATTTTGTGTATGCCTTTTCTAGTTGGAATGTCATAGGTAAATTAATTATAAAGATCTGGCTCAATAGGGAGTCTTGTGCTAAACCGTCTTCTGCTACCTTCTAAGAAAGTAAATACAGGTGGTCATTATGATTTCATGGACTAATGCCGCCTTCCATAAGCGATAGTATGGTATTTTCAATGTTTAAAGAGACTCATTGCTGATTTCTGGTTATTTCCTGACCAAGCGTCTTTATTAAACAATGTAGCTTCTATTAACGTAGCCCTATTGCAGCTACTTTTGGTCTAAATTGGTTTGGCGGCAAAATGTTGTTAGTTTCTGCTCATTTTTGGAATTTGTCCATGATTAGTGCTTCCAGTATATTAGACAACCCATCCAGAAGCTATATTAGACGTTTATTGTTTAAGACTGTTGCGATTTTTTCTCCTGTGGCGAAGATGACTACAGCGTTACTACTTGGTTGAAACTGTTTGTCATGAATATGATGACATGAGCAGGAATTTAAGTACTTTGTTAGGAAAATTATCCTCACCAAAGCTATAACAAATGATTCTTACTTTATTTGTAATGCCTTCCGGCTGAAAACAGGCATTTCTGCATTGGTTTTAATTTCCTATTGCTTTGATAGATTTGTCAAATTGCTTGCTAAGGTGTGCCGTCATTGCTTCTCCATCGGTCCATTTTTAAGAAAGCTTTTTCCTTCCTCAATTTATAAGAAAGCATTTGGTTCTTTTATTTTGCTCACTCTTTTGCCTTACTTCCAGAATTTGCTTTTATCCTTATTTGGCTCTTTTATTTTCTTTTCCCTTTTTTCCGCCAACATTTTTCTCGAATTTGGAGTTGAAAAATATTATTTTCTTTTCAAGTCAGACTTGCTTATGTAGTGTTATGTCTTGTCGCATCTGTCCAATCATGAAACGGCATATCCTAAGTGTCTTTCTAATATGGTACCAATAACCTCCAGATCTCCACATGTTTGATTTCAATGAATGCTGACGTTTGTAATTAATTGTCTCAAGAAAAAATTAACATTATCAAAGCCTTCAATCTTGTATACAGAGTGAGCTACAGGAACACAATTTCATACATTTCCGTTGTGAAGCAAATAAGATTTCAGGATTAACTTACTCAAAGATTCCAATATTTATTTAAATTCAATTTGTTTATTCACTTGTACATAGCATTATTTTTCTGAATATTATTAGTATATTTGTATTCATTTAATTATTAATTAGTACTATTCCCATATGTTCTGAAAATATGAACATAATATGTATCTTTTAAAGTTAACAGCATCTTTAGAGTGGTCATTATTTCACTCCTACTAAATTGCAAATATTTATAATAATATAGATTCTGCACATGTTTACGTGTATTTAACAAACTTGTTCTTTCATAATATATAATTTTGAGGATGTGTAAAGATACACGCACCCATACACGATTTCAATGTACACGCCATGTTGCAAAAAAATTATAAATGAAATAACGATTTGACATCTGCTACACGCAGTTTTACGATTAGCTATCTTTTAGGTGTATTCCAGACTTACCTAATATTTATAAGATAAATAAATACTGCAGTTTTAATAACTTTGTCCAGAGAAATATCTTTATGGTATTTTAGGAAACAAAGTGCGATATAAACGGTACGCTTCCCATGATCATTCAGAGTCTTACACAGTTTCTTATTTTTTAACTTTCGTGTTTTCCCCTTTTCAGTCTCTCGGTTATGAAAGGTGAAAGATTTGAGCTCTAGCCTTTACGGACATTTGAAAGTGTGGTTTTGTTGATCATAAGTGTGTACGCGAAGATCCAATCCGCAGAATTCTCGGTTCCAATTTCTGAAAGGTGTAAGACCTAGCTCGGGATGGGTTCCGATTTACTCGTTGATAGCCTAATCCTGGAAGTTCCTAGCTGGCCTGGTATGTCACTTACTTTTGGGCGCCAGCATTCTCTTGAAGATACAAGGCTAAACGTGGAAAGATTGCAATATTGTGGTGTCAAAATTTCAGTAGTTTTCGAGTTTTGCGAACACAAACATAGGGAAGTTAATTTTTATATATAAGACTAGCTAAACCCCGGGGCGCTTCGTCTGGTTTAGTTAGTTTTATATATAAAATGATACCGCACATGATGGGTCTAACTCTTATCATTTCAAAGATATAAATAACCCTTAATAATTTAAAGTTTCGGAACTTGTCGCCATGGCAACCGACATTCAACAGTTATACATACATGTAAGGCCTACATGATAGCTCATATATGCAAAGTTACAGGAAAAAATATTTTACGTTGTCTGAGACCTATAAGACTATAAGACATATAACTTATAGGTGTTTTTGCAATTGAATAAATGTTGTTATTAGTGGCGGGTGCACATTATAATTTTGGGAGGGCTTCAAAATAATCATTTTATTCAGACATTGAGTTTTTAAACTAGAACACTGAAATTTTGATTGCATATTGTTTATACGTCGAAAGAAATTAAAGTGCCATTCCTGAAACTTGTGTAGAACGCGACGTTGCCATCTTTAAAATTTTACTAACTTTTCGATATATCTCAGGAACTATAAAAGATAGAAACCAGTTCAATTTTATTCGAAACTGTATTTTGTAAAATTACAATTTAACGTATTTACAGGCTGTTTTTTGTTTTGTAAAATTTGCGATTCATTTTCTCGAAAACGGCAATTGTAGTACATTAAATATCTCAGTTCATATGAAAGGTAAAAGAATAGAACTTAGGGAACGTGCATAAGAACATGGATTTCAATTTTACCCAAAGCGGACACGGGAAAAAGTGACTCAAAAACGGCAGTGGGGAAAATGTGATTCAAAAACGACAGCAGGCCGCGCCAAAGCGGAACAGCGATGCTGTCTGCGCCGTAGGCAAATATGGGGACCAGGGAATTAATGGGTAAGCGAATTCATGCATAGACGAATTCACAAGGCCAGGCTGCTCTTTTAGATATTAGTCGAAAAAAGAGTCAAGGCCATGGATCGTAGGCCATGGCAAATCAGACAGCGAAACTGCCCGCGCCGTAGGAAAATACTGGGGAAAGTGAGTCAAAGCCAGCCGTAGGACGCGGAAAAGCGGCTTTGACGTCAAAGCCGCGTCAAAGCCCCGCCAAAGCCCCGCCAAAGCCTCGTCAAAGTCGCGTCAAAACCCCGTCAAAATGGCGCCAAAAGCCGCCTCAAAACCGCATCAAGCCGCGTCAAGTCGTGTAAAGCCGTGTCAAGACGTATCAAGCCGCATCAAAGCCGAATCAAAGCCGCGTCAAATTCGCTTCAAAGTCGCGTTAAACTGCGGCAAAGAGGCATGTCGCTGGCCGCGGCAAATAGGCCTCTCTCTGGGCGCGACAAAGCGCAACAATTAGACCACATCGCTAGTCGCTGCAAAGCCGCGCCCACTAGACCATGTCGCTGGCCGCCGCAAAGCCGCGGCAATTAGGCCGCAGCTGGCCGAATTAAAGCCGCGACAATTAGACCATGTCGCTGGCCGCGACAATGCGGATAGCGGGGCTGTTGGCGCCGTAGGCAAAGATGAGGACCAGCTGGGGACAAAACAATGTTTGTCGGGTCCTCTCGTCTTATATATAGAAATTCGAAGCCACCCCATCTTTCACATACTGGAAGTCCACCGTTTTATTTTATCTTTCATAAAACAAAAGTTGAATCTTTAAATTTCGACGTGACGTCGAAATTTAAAGATTCACTTCTTTAAAGATTCACAAAGAAGTCCTCCACAGTCCCCCCCCCCCCTCCACAAAGAAGTCCTGGTAGGGTGCCATCAAGCAGGTCAGATATACTTTAAATTTTATCAAAGTATTACTTCTCGATTTGGACTTCTTTGTGTAATGAGCATATGCTCTCTAAGTAATATATGTGTACTAAAAAACATGTAATTAGTAAATTGTGAATAAGAAATATGGTGCATCTGGAAATGGTCTTAAACAAAATGGCAGCAACGAAAGAAAGAATGAAAGAACATTACCGCTGCAGTCTTCTGAGGTCAGACAATATCCCGGTCGTCTAATGATCATCCTCGCAAAATTAATAATGATAATAACATTATTCTTACTATATGTACGTACGGTCGTAAAATTAACTATTCGCAAATATTTCTGCATAAATGGCTATGCGCTCATCCTTGCTGTGTGGATTTGCTGTTTAACATAACGCATAATGTATAAAATATTCAACTGTCATCGTGCATTTTATGGATAATTATCGCGTAAATTATTTTAAAGAACGTATTTTATTGAGGTTTTAGGACTCTACAATGCATGTATTTATAAATCACATTTGAAATATAATTACATGCAACTATCAAATGATATAATACGCAATTAATTTGTCATGAATATAAATATTAAAAATACTTTGGAAACACGTCGAAGTACTAAATGTTTGAACATTGTTTATAGCATATAGTTAACTAGGAAATCGTTGCATGTGCGAACATAGCATTAGATACAAAGAAAAATTAATGTTTTAGAGTCTGAAAAAGACTTTAAATAAAATATAACCACTGACATTGTCATTGAACCAAGAAATATCCGGAAAATCCAATGAATTTGAAAATACCAAGAGAGAGTCTCAAGAAAGAGTTAATGCGAACTCCCAGAGGAAAAATGACGTAACATATGCTCAGGCTGCTCAGACGCAAAAGCAATTCACACAAATGAATGATTTAAATGCCGCGGTAAAGTTCACTCTGATTACCGCAAGTTCTGAAACAAATCCTTTCCAACAAATAATGACGTAGAATGCCAACAGGCTAAATGGGAAGACAGAAGAACTAAGAGAGTTTATGAAAGGTGAAAAAATCTCTGTTTTGATGATAGCGAAGACAAATCCAAAAGGAAGAAACCTTTTAAAATTTTTGGACAACAAGTATTTAGAAAAGACTAGCCGCTAGTGAAGTAGAATTGAATATAACCACATTTAAAGCGGTAGGGACGAAGACTTTACATTTGGACGGAAGAAGATAACATTTGTCAGTTTATACAAAAGGGGCAATCATGGTATCGTTAGAAAAAGATTTGAGAAAATTATTTAAAAATTGCCGCATATTAGTCGGAGGCGACTTGAAGCACGTGAGCTGGGGGGGTGCACGTGAATAAAAAAATTCTGTATTTTGTATATATTCCGGAACTAAGAGGTATTCAGCACAAAAGGACCGACTTTAATTTCCATACAAGATAGAGGAGACATAGTTGACCCATTTGCGGCTCAATAAACTCGAGGAAAACATAAAAGCAGCGACAATGTTAGGCCTAGCATCAGGTCACTACATCAGAGCCTAGCATCAGGTCTGCGTAGCATCAGACCACTACGCAGTCTACTAGCACCAGACTCGTGGTTGGTGTAACAAAAAATCGAAAATATTTTAACTGGAGTAACTGGAACAAAATATATAGTACATGTGAATCGAAAGCAGCAAAACAAGAAATCACATAGAGAAAGCGGTTGTACACATAAACAAATTAAAAAAAAAACATGAAGCATCATAACCGTCACGTTCTAAGGTAGGAAAGCAAGTACAACTTGTGCAAAGGAGGGCGATCACTAATTGAGGCAAAGAATAAGCGAAAAAGTGCTTAGAGAATCAGAACACCAAGCTGAATGAATTACAAAACAAAGTAAATAGTACGCTGAAACAGAAATAAATAAAGACAATGGGACAGCTGGGTGGAAGAAAGTTGTCAAAACAGACAAGTCGAGAAATGGAAGCTAACAGAATGTTTAAGAAAAGGCCCAAAGATCCAAAAGGACTAACTGTTTAAGAAAAGGCCCAACAGATAACATACCTATAAAATACAAGGATGAGTGAAAATATGAAGATAAATATAATGCCAAGATAAGAGCCGCACATCTAGTAACACAATTTTCCAATCAAGAAGAGACTAATCCCAATACAAAACGGAAAGTGCAACGATTGTCGTTGAGGTAAAGGAATACAAATTGTGCAAATTGTAAGAAAAGAACATCACATCAGCATTATTGAAGTAGAAGTGGTTGAAAAAATTAAATTAAAGGCGACGGGCGAAGATTATATATATTCCATCAGAAACAATCAAATTATTGCCCAAGACCTTGACAGAAGACCTGAGATGGCTGTGCAACGCAATGTTGGAATTATCGTATTTTCCAGCCAAATGGAAACACGAATGATAACACTTGGGAATAAAGATTTTGTTGACTTAGATCTGTCACTTATTTTTATCTAACTTTTGGTATCTGAATTCAAAAATAACTGGAGTTTTATTTCAATGACTACAGTTTTATCTGCAGTTTTATCTACCAACTTTTTAAGCTACAGGATCCCTCTCTTTGTCTCAAAAGTCATAAAAAATGCAAATACAAACGCAAATACGAGAGATGTATTAAGGATGCAAATGAAAATATAGAGAAAAATTACCATAAAGAGAAACATTAAGACAAAAATTTCCACTTGTAGCTTTTTCTGGAGTGTATAACCTCTGGATATTCTAGCTTGATGCTCCAGCAATCGTCAGCCATCATATGTACATCCCGTCTACCTTGATACCGTACCTCCATGATCTTGAAATCTTGGTGGAATCGCTCACCCTGCTCATCACTGACTGCAGCAAGATTTTCCGGGAAGTCAGCAAGATGGCTATGTAGAAAATGTAATTCGATGCTCATGTTGCACATAAGCATTTTGAAACTTTCCAAGAGTTGCTGGACAATTTCGGTGTAATTCTGTGCTCGATTATTACCAAGAATACCTGTGACAATGTTTTGGAATGCCAGCCAACTAATCATTCTTTTCAACTTCTTTCATTGTTCCGATTAAATGTACATCTTTAACGAGCTGCCTTATCTGGTCGTTAAAAGTCCGGCCTATATCTTTTCGAACAATAGGCTAGCAAATGCCGCAATGAAATACTTCAAACAGTCTCCTTCAGTTGACAAAGCTTTAACAAATTGCTTCATTAGACCCAGTTTTATATGCAAAGGTGTAAATGTAATATTCTTTCTGTAATATTCTTTTTTGGGTCACCAGGTTTCTGGTCTGATCGTGGCGACCAATTCGACTGTATTCAATGTTTTTCACGAGTTCTGCTGTCCCACATACACAAAAAACAGGGATACTTGGTACATCCGCGTTTCTGGCCAAGGGGGAAGCAGATCATTTTAAGTTCACACAGATAATCTATTTGTGTGTGTGATATTGCAGCATAGCAATGACTCTCTTGATAACTTCATATTCTTGCAACAAATAAATTTCCATTGTGAAGGAGAACACACTTCAAGTTCCGCTTTGCTATCAATGAACAGATGCCATTCAGTTGCGTTATAGGCTGACATTCCCAACTCCTCCGTTAAACCATGTACGTTATGACAATACACAAATCCATCATCTCTTCGAAAGAATTGCAGAAACGCACTTTCTCTTGATCGAAAGTAGGATACCTTAGCATAGTGTTTCTCGTGCAGTCTTGATGCTAACAGTGCTGAAGCTTTTTTTGGATAGTCCGAAATATCGTACCAAATCATTCAGCTCATGTTGCTCAAATCCCTTACGAACGGAATTATCATCAATTTCTAAATCTTTATCGTTGGAGTCACTTCGCTCTTCACCACACTTGTATTCCTGTGTTGCAAAACAGGGTAATTCTTTAAAAACTGGTACTGGGATTTCAGCTGATTGAGGAGCTGGTCGTATAGCTGATTGTAAACTAGGATACTCTCTTTTGCATTTGCTTTTCGTGTTATATCCTGATGTTTTCTATACAAAAGAAACAGTCATTTGAGTGATCTCTGGGCTCTCACCAAATCATTGGTATACCAAATGGCCGTTTATCACATATTCCCTTCTCTCACACTTCATAAACTATCGACACAGTACTTGCACAGCTTGTGAGGGGTCCAAGATTTATCTTGATCACCAATTTTCACTTTAAAATATGCAAAATAGGTTTGCCTCACAAATGTACTGATGTTTGTCCTTTGACAAGGTATGAAACTGCCACATATATAACAAAATGAATCGGGGCTGTTTAAGAACTTACCATATCACAGCGACACACAACATCTCACTACAATATCTCGCCGTAAATGAACTCGTCTAGACAACTTTGAACATGTCGCTGGTCCCCTACGCATCATTCGAGTCGCATCAGTTTGAAATGCTTTATTTCAGTTAATAGGAGAGCAATAGTGCAATAGAGCAGTACTGCTCGATCAAGCGGATAGTGGTCACATTCATATAAGATGTAGTGAAAGAACTTGACGCGATAGAAAACTAATTACTGTTTCGGAATTAGCATGTTTTTTTAACTCTAAATCAGCTCAAAAATCGACCTCAACAGAAATTGTGTTCAAAATTGTTCTCTAGTGTAATCAAAATACACAAAAAAGAGAAATACGTAGCATTGTTGCAAAATAGAAGACCAATAAGTTTGCTGAACTTCCTAGGAAAAATTCTGAAAAAAATAAGTTCTTGGAATTCTATAGCAAACTGTCGGCATTGAAGCAAGCGGCGCTCTTGGAAGCTTTAGTACACATCGCCTTAGAAGAACCCAAAAATTCAGTTGCAACCATGTTAAATGCCGAAAAAGCCTATCACAGGGTGTGGCGCTACGGTTTGGTACATCAACGTGATATGGGTTAGGTATATCCAAGTGTTTAGTCAAAATCGTTAATAGCTTTCTAACTGAAAGGTCATTTAAAGTCAAAATGGGAGTTAGGAAATAATACACATTCAGGGCGAAAGACGATTTGCCACTAGGTTCGGCACACTGTCTCCAGTTCTGTTCAACATAGTTGTTTCCGAAATACCCAGATTCGATTATGGTCCTCGTTGAAAAGTTGTGAGCAGAGGATTGCAACGCTAACCCATACAAAAGTCGCCTCTCACCCATATCACGTCGAAGAAAACAACATTCCGTCCTAAAATAAACGTGACATGTATGGTTGGAGTGCCGGGTAATTTTGGTAGAATTTCTCCTTTTTATTAGGGAAAAATCCCAGAATTTTTTTTGTGAAATTTTGTCGTGTGAATTTATTTAGGGTAGCCAACCCTTGAAAAATTGGCTGGTGGAGACATTAAGTGTGAATGTTGATCGGAATATAATTTATAATGCCAGAAAAAAAAATTCTAAAATTGTAATTATTTTTATGAACAAAAAATTTTTGTGTGCAAATTTTGAATGTTTAATACAATAGATTGCCTCTCTTGATAAAAGAAAAATTCATACACTTGATCGCGACCCCATCTATCGTATACTGAAAGTCCTACGTTTTGTTACATCTTGCAGAAAACAAAAGTTGAACCATTTAGTTTTGTCTAACCTATAGATCGCCTAGTCAGGAATCCCCCCCGTCCAGGAATCCCCCGATAGCTCCATAAATCAAAATACTTTATTAAGTGGAAAATCAGAATCAACTTTCAAAAACTGAATTAATTATAAAGTTCCTAGGAAGAAACCTAAAGTGGAGGGGGTCACGTTCTAAGGTAGGAAAATCAAATTTGGAAAGCGGTATTCCTGGATGTCATATTTGACCGAAGGTTGGATTTTACACAACACATTAGACGCAGTGCTGGAATAGCCTAAGGATCGGCTAGAAAATTGTATCATGTCATAGAAAATTGAAAGTGCAAGAACAAGGATTTTGGACAATTTCTTCGATCCACAATTAATCTAAGGTGTAAGGTTTGGGTTCAAGGATCGATTGATGTAGAACGCAACAAATTATGAAGAAAAGCTTATAAAGAAATGCATCAAACTCACGTATCAAGCAAGAATCTTCGTCGTGGTACGGAGGTACTGCAACTTCTCTTAGTGCAAACGGAGCGGAGAGAACAGATTGAAAGAACACTACGACGCAAAAATAACTGAAATAGCTATAATCCTAGAAACCTGCTATTCAAATAATATGTTTTCTTATCTCAGATATATCAAAAAGGTGAATTAATAAATTTTCCGAGCTTTTTACAAATCCTAGTAAATTTGTTATTTGTTACAAGTTCGTAGGTGGCAGTATACAATAAATGGTTCATTTATCTCAGTTCGCTTGTTCTTCCTGGCTTAACAAAAATGTTAGGAAGATATTTAATTAAACCGGCAACACGGTTAGTACACGCTAAATCTGAATTATCCAAAACTCATTAGCGCAGAATAATTCTTTAATTACCAACTTATTACGAAAAAAAAAAAGAAACATAAGAGATGTATAATAAAAGTACAGGAATCCATATGGAGAAGAAGAAGAATAAGAAAAGATGAATAAAAAATTGGATAAAGCTATTTATGTATAAATTGGTTTGGTTTCGAACGGAATGGAACATAACGAACAAACATACATATGCGAAACTTGACCGCAGGAAAAGATCATATTTCTATACCAAGTTTAATAAGTGTGGCAGACACATTCCATGTAAAATATTGTTTTTAATTTTCATAAATCAGTTTTTATATTAGTTATTCAACGATAAGGTCATGTATCAAATGTTTATTATGTTTTTAATTTAAAACTTTATAGACATAATTTTATTTAGAAATTGTGCTCAATGTCTGTATTTAGACTATTTCAATGTTTCGCAACATATAAGTGCTGGAATAAGGTGATTACGTGGAATTAGTCAAATTAATGCAATTAAAGTGATTACACAGATCAGAGCATTTTATTTAATTATGCTTAAAATACGGTGTAATAGTGGCTTCTTTGAATCTTCAAAGAAAGCTGTCTCCA
>WYDF02045088.1:0-12307 GCA_009867245.2 Adranes taylori | reverse complement strand
CAAACAAGGGAAACACTAATCACTGTGTAATAACAGTATGAAAAGCCAAGTGAAAGTGTTCTTACGAAATAAAAGTACTATTCAAAAAGATAAGAAACATTTACAAAGACATCTCCGTAATCTAAAATATCTTAATGTATGAGATACATCCATTGGAGCATCGGTTACGCAATATATAAAAGTAACCGATAGTTACACAGGACCATCGTAACCGACGGAACATTTGTTACGCAGAACAAATAGAATTCTAAAAAGTTATGACAAACCCTAGAATGCTAGCAAATAAAATTGACATTCCTACATTCCTACATAGACAACCTACATTTTATGTCTTCTCAAATAAATAAAATTAGCAAATCTCTTACAATGATCAGAGCTTAACCTAATAAATAATATTGTACTATAAGACGTATGAAATAATTGAAACGTATGAAATAATTGAACATTTAACTTTATCAACTTCTGGGAATAGACAAAAGGCAGGTTTATTCAATTTTCTTCGTAGCGCTGTAATTAAAATAATTACATGTAATATTGACGCGAAAGTTCAAGATCGATTCAACCATTTTAAATTTAAACAGGAATAAAAAATTAATAAATGGTCATATGCAACTGTTATCAGACAATTTACAAAAAGCACAAAACAGCTCTAAATTATGTAATAGACATGAATAGTATCGAAACAACAATGTTTCAATTTATTATTGAGATATTGTCGATTAAAGATATTTTTGAAACTTTAGTAGATGCCATAACTTTTGCAAAATTTAAAACTTTCCACCCTTTAATTTTAAATTATTGTCAATCACATAAATGAACTGACCTTCTTTTATGTGATATATATATATAGGCTGTTAAAAATATTTATACATATTTATGATATATTTTTATCTTCCAAAGATTTTACTGTAATTAACTCAAGCTCTAAGCAAGTAACTAACGGATTTAATTTCTTCGTTTGCATATTATAGTACGAGACAAGTTTAAACGTATATAAAAATAAATAAGTAAGTAATTATTCCCATAACTAACATCTTTCTTTAACTTGTAGCACAATATTCAAGTAATATATAGCAGCGTTATCTTTTGTCAGTTACGTAGCTTAGTGATGTACTAGCGGCATTGTACAGATTTTTTGTTTATAAAGTTTAGTCTCCTGGCACAATGTAAAATGCATGTAGCAAACAAACCCCTAAGTATGATATATTTACATCGCATTTCTCAACCGCTTTACATTTATAGAATGAAAAGTTTTAAGAATACAAAAAACAAACTTTTTTTTATCTCACGCTTTAACACACACACGAATTTATACAGAGAGTATATCAGAAAATTGCTTTTAACTAACTAAAAACTTTAAAAACGAGGAACTTGAATGAGAACTTTGAAGCTTTTAGTATCTACATGTAATTTAAACTTTGTAATTACCATTCGAATTTCTTTAAAAGTTTCTGCGTAAGTCATATGAAGTTTGTAGTTCTAATGGATAATTGGAATAAAAATATTATATAAGAGCCCAGTGTTATTATAAATATTTTTGCATTATTTAGATTCGAAGTTACTATCTTTATAAATCTATAAACATTTTGCGGAATAAAAATGTATTCTGTATCCATTAAACGACCTCCAAACTCTGGTCCAGAGTTATAAAATTACAAAAGCACTTCAGCATTATACTGTTCGCGTTGGTTGACGCTGATTATCAGTTTTTGTACATCGATGTTGGGTCAAACGGACGAGCAAGCGACAGTGTAATATTTAAAGGAAGCACATTGAACATTGCCATAGAAAAGAATACTCTTAGAATGGGTCACGATAATGTACTTATCGGAGATGATGCGTTTCCCTCTAAGAACAAACTTAATAAAGCCTTATAGGGCAACTGGCCTGTCTGATATTGAGAAAATATTTAATTAGCGGTTATCCCGTCCACAAAGACTTGTCGAGAATGCCTTTGGCATTCTTGTGCTGAGATTCAGATTTTTTTCAAGACCAAGAGAATTGAATCCAGTTACCACTGATGAAGTTATCTAGTTATCTGGGCTGCTTGTAGTCTTCATAACTACCTACGCACGACAAAACCCAACAACTACATTCCTGGAAATGCAGTTGATAGAGAAAATTACAACACTGGAGAGATGGAGGGATAATGTGACAAATTTTCTGTCCGTTCAAAAACATGGTAGCAATAACTGAAAACACACTGCCGAAAGTCGTTTACCGAAAACATTATAAAAGAAAATCCTTTACCATGGTAGTGGCAGAAAGCCGAAACATATGGAGGAGCGTACGGACGGGAATCATGTCGCCATTAAACGACCTCCAAACTCTGGTCCAGAGTTATAAAATTACAAAAGCACTTCAGCATTATACTGTTCGCGTTGGTTGACGCTGATTATCAGTTTTTGTACATCGATGTTGGGTCAAACGGACGAGCAAGCGACAGTGTAATATTTAAAGGAAGCACATTGAACATTGCCATAGAAAAGAATACTCTTAGAATGGGTCACGATAATGTACTTATCGGAGATGATGCGTTTCCCTCTAAGAACAAACTTAATAAAGCCTTATAGGGCAACTGGCCTGTCTGATATTGAGAAAATATTTAATTAGCGGTTATCCCGTCCACAAAGACTTGTCGAGAATGCCTTTGGCATTCTTGTGCTGAGATTCAGATTTTTTTCAAGACCAAGAGAATTGAATCCAGTTACCACTGATGAAGTTATCTGGGTTGACTGTAGTCTTCGTAGCCCATTATATACATTCCAACATTCCAGCAAGACAAAACCCAACATATACATTCCTGGCAATGCAGTGTTGATAGATAAAATCACAACACTGGAGAGATGGAGGGATAATGTGACAAATTTTCTGTCCGTTCAAAAACAGGGTAGCAATAACTACAAACGCACTGCCGAAAGTCGTTTACCGAATACTTTGTTAAAGAAAATCCTTTATCATGGTATTGGCAGAAAGCCAGAATATTGGGAAATATTGGTTTTAGTGAAATTGATTCTGAATAATATTCTGTACCTATACCTATTTATTTGGTATAGTAATACGAGTAACACGAAATAAATGAATATACTTACTAAATTTGATTTGCTGTTTCTTGTCGACACAAGTTCCCGTAAAACAAGGCAGAATTGAACCATTCAAGAATGGACAAATATATGTCATCAGAGGAGGTGCCACATTTCTACTTTTTTCTATTTTATGAACTTCTTGTCTGTATATGTCCTTCATTGTTTTTATATTTGCCTTGAGTTGCTTCATATTCACAACTAGTCCTTTTTCTTCAAGTCTTTTGTGCAGTGACTCTTTAGCATGCGCTTGTTACATCTTCTTTTAACATACAAGTTTTTTTTTTAAATATTAGTAACCCTTTTCTTCCGATAAGTATCTACAAATATCAAAAGAAGGAACATTTTCTGCAATTACCGTCAATAACTTTAACAAAAGATTCACTTTGAAGATTTCAAACAAAAAAAAAACGTTCTGTCTTAGTTATTGTTATTCTCAAGTTAAGACCATACTCTAAATAACGAATTACAACACAAAATATCTTATTGTCTGGAAAAATCTATATCAGACAATGAAGTGAACATAATTTTAGCTTAAACTAATGGATAACATATTTAACTAAACACATGAATTTGTTTGTAAACTTTTAGATTTTTATCTCTATTTTGGGCCAGATTAACCTTCTTCCATAAAAGACGAAACGTTTTCTTTGTAAGTTAATATATTTAAAATGTTTACCATTAATGGCTTTTTTCACTAGGTTTAGTTAAAACAAAAAATTAAAATTTTCTTATACTCTCTCCGCCACATAATAATGGTAGCGCAGATGACAAGTTTAATTTGTCCCACAATAAAAGCAGCAAAAGTAAAGAAATATTGATTTTAATAGAAATATTGACATTAAATATGACACAATTAGTTCAAAACAATGGCACGTACGGAAAAATAATAAATTGAATTAACTGTGATTTGCTAGAAGCAGGTTACTCTTGGATTCATAAATTATATTTCAATAAATTTAAAATGCATTCAAATTATATTTTATTTAAAAAGTTCTGAGAATTCTAGGCACATGTGTTCAAGAAAACTGCACCTGCACCCGGTTCGTCATCGTATGATTTTACGCAATAGAATTAGGAGGCTCCAGCTAACGAAAATTCTGGGATGTCAATAAAAGATAATGTTGCGCCTCTGTTCCCTCTGTTTTTACCCTCTGTTCAATTTTCCAGACGTCAAATTATGAAATCTATTACTTAAATTCAATTACAGGTCTGCTGCAAAGTTGAATCTGCTTCAGTTTATTTCTGATTTGCAATAGATAACCTTTATTGGCATAATTCGTAAATACTAAATATAATACATTTAATCCAATTACATATTATATAATTTTTCACAAATAAACTCAAAATATATTTTAAATACAATATAAAAAGAAAACAAAAAACCAAATCAGCCATAAACCTATCCCATCTCCTTTTTTCTTCTCCTCGCTTAGAAGGACTAAAGCATTTGCTTTATTGCTTAATTTTTTAACCTTGTTCGTTTCTTAATCACCTCATGCCTCCCTTCCCTCTTCCTGCTTCATCAATCCTCAACATTCATATACGCCTTTAATCCTTCTTATATTACACACACCCTTACATTCCTCCTAACCTTCTTTCCTCTTCTCTTAGCAGGAGTAGGGAATCTTTCCCTCTGTTTCATCTATTTCATGTCCTTCCCTCTTCCTTCTCTCCTCAATAATTCTTTCCACTATCCCTATAACTTTTATTTTTCCTCCCAAACATTACCCGTCAAACACTCTAATTCATTCCCGTACATGCATTCACCCAATGTCCCCACATTTCCTCACCTCTTCCACATATCCTTCACATTCTCCCACTCTTACTCATCCAACACCTGTATCCCCTTTCTTCTCTCTCACAACTGATTTGTTGTATCAAGATTTGTCATATCTTGTTGTCTTGATTGTGTTTATAGAATCATTCGAAAATCATTCAATCTTGTTCCAGGAGCACCAGAAAACATAAAAGTTAGAAATATATATCTTTATGATTATTATAATTTTGCGCTTGCTTATGTTCTTTATCAGAGCTCGTTAAAATTTTATACGTGACTAAGAAGCAATACTAGCAGCTCATTCTATTAAAAGCATTAGCATTACAACTTATTTTTGTCCAAAATCTGGACATGAGTAAGCAATAAAAATTTTGCGACACAAAACATCGAACATCAAACAAGATTTGATAAACAATATGAAAAAATCCTGTTGACAACTAATCGAATGATATAAATTTTAAGCACCTTAATACTAATAAATTATAAATGACTTTTATGTCATAGAATTTGATGAGGCATCGTATAAATGTAAAATATTTCTTAATCCTCACAAACTATTTACATAAAACTAACGACTGAACTGTTTTCTAACCATAGATACACGATTGGAAGACATTGCAACTAAACAGATAAAATCGTAAAGAAAAGTAAGAAAATATATTTGTTTTTTCGATGAAATGCTGCAGTGATTTGGAGTAGTTATATTCAAGAGAAAAGAAACTAGTATACCAAACTGCACAAATTTAATTTTTTTTAAATTTCTATTTCATTTAATTCATTTAAATTTCTAAAAATTAGCAACCAATATGGCTGATAACCCCTAGGATCATTCAATGAAATGTTGCAATAATTTGGAGTCATATTCAAGTAGAAAGGTTTCTTTTCAACTTAAATATGACTACTCCAAATCACTGCAACATTTCATCGAATCTTTTAAGGGCTTCTCCAGCCAAATTGGTTGCAACTTTTAGGAACTTACTGCTACAGAAAAAGTTTAGCTCCACCGATTACTTGAATAACGGATCTTCGTCAGATCCTAAATCCGAATAGTTTTCCCAAAACTTTGGAATACTGGTTCCTTTCTATTTGAATATGACTATTCCAAATCACTGCAACATTTCATCGAATGATCCAAGGGCTTCTCCAGCCAAATTGATTGCAACTTTTAGGAGCTTACTGCTAATGAAAAAGCTCTAGCAAGTTAGCTGTAACGATTACTCGAATGATGGATATTTGTTAAATCCAAAATCCAGATAGTTTTCACAATAATTTGGAATACTGGTTCCTTTTCTATTTGAATATGACTACTCAAATTCACTTCCACATTTCACCAAACGATCCAAGGTGTCTCCAGCCAAATTGGTTGCAACTTTTAGGAGCTTAATCTTAAGGAAAAAACTGTAGGAATTTAGCTCTAACGATTACTTGAATGAGGCATCTTTGTTAGATCCAAAATCCGGATAGTTTTCCCAATATTTTGGAATGCTGGTTCGTTTTATATTTGAATATGACTACTACAAATCACTACCACATTTTACCAAATGATCCAAGGCATTCTCCAGCCAAATTCGTTGCACCTTTTAGGAGCTTACTCTTAAGGAAAAAACTGTAGGAATTTAGCTATTACTTGAATCTAACAATTACTTGAATCAGGCAACTTTATTAGATCTCAAATGCGGATAATTTCCCCAATATTTTGGAATACTAGTTCCTTTTCTATTTGAATATGACTACTCTAAATCACTGCCACATTTCACCAAATGATCCAAGGGATTCTCCAGCCAAATTGGTTGCACCTTTTAGGAGCTTACTGTTAAGGAAAAAAACTGTAGGAATTTAGCTCTAACGATTACTTGAATGAGGCATCTTTGTTAGATCCCAAATCCGGATAGTTTTCCCAATATTTTGGAATACTGGTTCCTTTTCTATTTGAATATGACTACTCTAAACCATTGTAATATTTGATCTAATGATCCAACGGCTTCTCCAGTCAAAATGGTTGCAACTTTTAGGAGGTTACTGCTAAGGTAAAAACTGTAGGAATTTAGCTCTAACGATTACTTGTATAAGGGATCTTTGTTAGATCCAAAATCCGGATAGTTTTCCCAATAATTTGAAATACTGCTTCCTTTTCTATTTGGATATGACTACTCCAAATCAGTGTAACATTTCATCGAATGTTCCAAGGGCTTCTCCAGCCAAATTGGTTGCAACCTTTAGGTGCTTACGTGCTAAGGAAAATACTATAGAAATTTAGCTCTAACGATTTCTTGAATAAGGGATGTTTGTTAGATCCGAAATCCGGATAGTTTTCCCAATCATTTGGAATACTGGATCCTTTTCTATTTGAATATGACTATTCTAAATCACTGTATCATTTGATCTAATAATCCAAGAGCTTCTCCAGCAAAATTGGAGAAGCAACTTTTAGGAGCTTACTGCCAAGGAAAAAGCTGTACCAAGATAGCTCTAACGATTACTTCAGTAAGGAATCTTTGTTAGATCCCAAATCCGGGTAGTTTTCCGAATTATTTGGAATACTGGATCCTTTCCTATTTGAATATGACTACTCTAAATCAATGTATCATTTGATCTAACGATCCAACGGCTTCCTCAGCCAAATTGGTTGCAACTTTTATGAGCTTACTGCTAAGGAAAAAGCTGTATGAATTTAGCTCTAACGATTACTTGAATGAGGCATCCTTGTTAGATCCCAAATCCGGATAGTTTTCCCAATAATTTGGAATAACGGATCCTTTTCTTTTTGAATATGACTACTCTAAATCACTGTAACATTTCATCGAATGATCAAAGGGCTTCTCCAGCCAAATTGGTTGCCACTTTTAGGAGCTAACTGCTAGGAGCTAATCTTTGTTCTGGAATATTTTCTATGACGACGTATTAAAACTAAACGTGCCGAGAACAATCTAAGGGTTAGCCTTCGCTGATGACCTGGCCTTAGTTATTACGAACCGAAACGCCGTTCAACTCCGCGCAGATGCTTCCTAAGCGATAGGTAAGATATGAAATTTGGCTCTCAATCAAAGAGATGACACAAATAAAACAGAAGTAGGTAGGGTATCAACAAGAAGGAGCGGAAGGGATGAACTTATCAAAATTAAGGTCAACGGGTATAAAGTGCCGATTAGACAAGTAAGAAAATATCTAAGTGTCATAAGGAAGGCACACTTATTCCATATATGGGAGGACCGTGTGAGAGGGCAAGAAGGATCTTATCTTCGGTAGTTTACTCAACTTTGTAATACGCAGCCCCTGCGTGGGCAACGTATTACAAAGTACGCAGAAACACCCTGCGTGGGTCTTTTTTTGGCGAAAGCCCAAAGAAAAAAAATACCTACTAAGAAAGGCAACTAGGACGGCAACGGTCAGAATTATACGCGGATATCGGACGGTGTCCACTGACGTAGCGGAGATTATAGCAGCTCTTATCCTACAGACACCTTGGTTAAAGAACTAAATGAGCATATGACGCAAAGCGGCACGGGACGGGGTCCCAAGTAACTTAATGAGGCAGAATAGACGGGACAAGTTTACATCAGCTGTCTGGTGAAAAATCTAAAGCGCTGGGTCACAAGGAACCACCGCGAAGCCACATATTGGCAAACGCAGCTCTTAACGAAACAGGGGGCTTCAATTCTTATCTGTGCCGCATTGGTAAACGCCCAAGTAGCGGGTGCGACTACTGTATCTCACAACAGGACAATGTCGAGCACGTGCTTTAAGTCTGCCCCATATGGACGAACGAAATAGGCGAATTGGTGCTGACCCATGATATCAACGCTGACCTATCGTTTGGCGAAATTATAGCAGATCGCGAAATTTGGAGAGAGGTTTTTAATTTTTACGACTTGTGTCTTACAGAAGAAACAACGGACAGGGTCCGATATCAGGAATGCAAACAAACTCGTTGGGGACAATATAAATTGACCAAGCAGATATGAACGGAAAGAAAACTGCAGAAAAAACATGTCTCCAGAATTCGAGACGTCATGCACACCACGTGTGATTCCAGACGGCTGGTAAAACCCCAGGGGAAAGTGGGTATTGACCTGTGATGACGAGTCCCACACTACCCCATACAATACATGAGTGAGTATGAGGCGTGCGTAAAGAGCATTCCTAAACCTCACAAAACAAAGTCTTACAAATTAGGAGACACTCAACTTGCAACTATATAGCAACCTGATTTTGATAATACATTGCCTTGGTGAAAAAGCAGCCTAAGTACGCGTCGACAGAAATATACACACCCTATAGAAATGAAAAGAATGGAAACTTATGTATTGTTCGCATTCAAATACTATTAGTAACGGGAGGTAACTTAATCTCTTCCATTTTTTTGTGCAAAAATATTGAGAGTCCAAGTTCCACAAGAAAAAAAGAAAATGTGAGAGAAATGGAATGAGAAAACAAAGGAGAGAAAACAAGCAGTGGACACTGTCCTCGTATCAGCATGTCATACATACATATGTATATATATATATATATATATATATATATACATATGTGTGTGTGAAAGCTCAGTTTAGTAGTTAACACATATAGAATTTCGACTTGCAACCAGATATTTTAGCTATAAAAGTAGCTATAATTTTCCAAAAGTCGAGTAATGTTACACAATTATTTTAGTAAATGTTCCTGACGTATTAGAAAAATAAAATAAAATAAAAGACTTTCTTGACTTTTTTATAGAATTTTTATAAGTCTGGCATGTTGGTAACTAAGCAGCATTGCGGTACTCGGTAACGCTTTATTTTGATAGTGGTGAACCATACCTTAGTTTGCGTTATTTTGTTAGCGTGTGGACACGGGTTTTGCTTGACATAATGATCAAATTCATTATTATTCCAATAGATGGCGTTATTTTCAATCCATATATTGCATTATGTTATAAAATCTTTTCCCTTTGTTCACATAATTGAAAGAGAAAGTACTAGGAAAATTTGTTGGGATTAGTCCCGATTTATTAATACTCATAATATTTAGTGATTATAAGCAATTAATCAAATACATATTTGATTATTTGAGTAGTAGTGATATTTTGTAATAGATAGCGCTATCTTTATATTTCACTGGCTATAAAATTCCACATTGTATCTATTGAGGAAGAAATAAGTAGAAAAATCCTTTGGGATTTTTGGCGAACTATTGGTGCTCTGATAGTATTCAGTGTTTGTAAGAGGTCACATTTTAGAGTACACATTTGATCAGTTGGGTAGTAATGGTATATTTTCCAAACCGAGTATGTTACATCGGCGTTTTCAAATTTCAATTATATTAACATTAGGGATAGATAAAATCAGAGGAATAAGAATCCTGAATTATTGATTGATTGCTGAGTCAACCTTTGGGGTTGTAGGGTCTCCGATTTTAAATAATATTAGACAAGTTACGTCGAATCTATTTTCTTAAAAGTAAACGTAGAGTAGAGCATACGCCGCAGAGAGAGAGATCCTCGATATGAAGGGGAAGAAAAGTCATTTTTCATTTCTAACTCGCCAACTAAATTAAAACCAGCCATTTTACCTAGCCGTGAATTTGGAAAAACTGAATAGACATTAATATTTTCTTTACGGGACATTTGAATGGTAATTGGCACATGGTTTAATTGGCACATGGAATCATTTTGCTAAAGTAGACTATCCCCATTGTATTATACCCAGCTTTTACATGCTTCCCACATAGTTGTGATTTTTTTATCATATCACCGCACCACTTTACATGCACCGCTAGTATACAATTTGTATTTGATTTATTATTTGCTAACCGCCATAACTGAGCTACTGTTTGATTTGACATTTGATAAATTGACGTTTAATTTTGTATTTCTTTGTTTGTATTATGAAAACCGATAAATTTTGTAAAATCCTTAATGCTGTTTCACTATTTATCAGTAAGTTTATTTCAGCTGCCCAAAAAATCACGAACAGCTGGACCAGGGGAACAACAAGATCAGTTCCAGCGTGCGGTCTCACGTTAAACTGACCTGGCGCCCGAGAATCACATTTACGGAGGATAGTAAAAACTGAAGTAGTAAGATATTTGTTTGCGCTGATATCTGATAGTAGATTTTTTTCAATTACGGAATTGAACAAAATATAAACTACTGCAGAGTCTGTTAGAGGCAAAAACCAGAATGTCATACAGTTGAGATAACTCTTAGAAAAAGTGAAAGTAAGATATTATACGTAGCAGTTGCCGGACGAATTAAAAGTTGTTCTGCATGGAGTTCCTCAAAGCTGAGAGGTGGAAGAGAAAAGTTTAAAATGCAATTCAATCACAAAGATGGGCAAAAAGAATTAGAAATTTCCTATAGAACTAGTAATGCTCCTGAAACTGACGACGGGAAGAAGATATTTGAAATTAAAGATGTTCTGAAAGCAAGGGTCATCGTTGAGACCTAAAGAAATCCACAAGAATACAGCAGTGTTACCGATGCCTTAAATACGAACATATACAATATCGGTGCACTGTGCAGCAAGTGTATTTTAAGTTTGCCGAAAATCATGCCTCGTATGAATGCGATCTACCTAAAGAAAAATTACGAAAGTGTTTCAACTGTGGCGGCGATGACCCTGCCAACACAGTGAAGGACCCAGTTCACCCTAAAATAATAAATAAGGCAAAAACCGAAGAACACTTAAAAAAAGTAATTTCAGCCGAAAGACAAGAAGGCGTAAGCTACGGATAAAAAATAAAAGCACAACTCAAGGAACAAATACGATATATCTTGAAAGAAATATTACCGGAGGTAATGAAAGATATTTTTAAAACCAACAAGTTACACCAATTATTCGACGGTAATTGCAATTTGGAACCCCAACGTTCTTAAATTCAAAGATCGAGGCCCGTATTTCTCAGAGTGCAAGTTATAACATTTTTGCTCGTCTCAGAGACCCATCTTCGAAATGGAGACTCATGAAATATTCCTGATTTTAAAACAACAAGATATGATAAACAGTGCAGTCCTGGAGGAGGACTAGTGATGTTTTGGCGATCCCAAATGTGCTTTCAGTAATTAATTTTGACTTGTTAAACAGTGTAGCGGTGGGAAAACAGTGATTGACGGATAGTGTCACTGGCAATGTAGACAGCACCTAAACATATCATACTATCTTCTTCTTCTTCGTCCAACGTCGTGGCCGACATGTGGTGACTCTATGGAGGATGTTTCTGTAGTGCAGGTCGGTCTTCCAGCCCTTGGATAATTCTTTGGACCGTTGTTTTCCATGTCCGTCGATCAATTGCCTGACGTATAGCTCCGTTTCTGTTAGTTTTGAGATTACATCTGTCCACCGGGTTGCGGATCTACCTCGTTTCCTCTTCCCTTCCGGCCTTCCCTGGATAACAATTCTTTCCATGTTGTCATGACGAGAGATGTGGCCGAAGAATTTCAAGATTCGCCCGTAAGTCATTGATGATA
>WYDF02045077.1:0-12308 GCA_009867245.2 Adranes taylori | reverse complement strand
TTTGATTGATTGATAAGAAGTTGGGTTAATGTTTCGCGTAGCGATTTGCAATTTTGCCAATATACACCGAAAAAAGTCGGTGTGTGCACGCGTATCAACGGAAAATTTTTAAAAGTGCGCGTGGACCGGCAGCGTACGCGCGCTTTTGGATATCAGACAAATCTGCATTGGCAGTTCAGTTGAAACGCGTTTGTTGTGTTGCGTTCTCGTCCGATGTTGAGATTCTTCGGTGCATCTGTACTATTCTACAAATAGTTTATGGATAAATACCTGCATGAAACTGAAAAAATTATTACCGATTTATTCATTAAAAAACTAGAAAGAAACTTGCGACTTCGAACATGAATTTAATAGAATACTCTAAGAAGGTTGCGAGACGAAAGGTCTGCGCTACTTTCTTATGAAACTGGTGAAGCTGGAAGTCATACTACTGTTTTTTTATGAAGCTAGTGATACAGAACAGAAAATTCTACTTTTCTTTCGTATGTAAAACAATTTAGAGGAGGGTAAAAAGAGGATAATAAATCTGGAGCTGCCGCTTCCGACAATCCAAGGTGGTTTGCATACCAACGGCTTCTTTTTTTAACAGACAGAAATGAACTCCGGTTTTCTGTTGAAAAGGGATTAAATGAAACACAAATAAGTATGCATTGTTATTATTATTAATGTATTTCATGATAATCATAAAATCATATAATCGCAATAATGTTTTTGCTAACAGTCACAACAATTTGCTAGTAGTCATTTTGTCAAAGAATTTTCCCTTCTGGGGACAAAAAATACTCTGCAAATACTTGTCTTACGTCTTTTGCGGCATTATTTGATTTTCGAGCTGTCTTATCTAAACTACGAAATGGTGTATCATTTTGTATCTCGTTTCTCCAAGCTCCTGAAAAATTTTACCAGTGTATTTGTCTTCAGAATCTTTCAGCTCTTGAGTTTTTATTTTCTCTCAAATAATTTTGTAAACAAATACAAGAAGTCACAATTGCGCTTTCGATGGGTCAACTAATATTATTTGACTCTGAAGACCCTGAATCATGCAGATAATATTCCGAACACGTTTTCTGACACCCTTCGCGCTCTGGGTAATCTATAATTAAATATACCATCCATTGTCTTTTTTCTTGAGCACCCGGATAAGGTTTCATCAAAATTGGCGACAATGGAAATGCATCGTCTCCCAGGAAGACATAAAGGACAATTGTGGTTCTATCACAAAGTTTTTCATTATTAGGTAAATTAAATTTACATTCAGACAACAGTTTTTTTGAAGCGGTATTTTCGAATACACCGTCCGATATGTGTCCCTGGCAACCAACATTCCTGTATAATACTTCATAAGTTCCGTTAGCAACAATAAAAAGAACAATGCTAAAACCGATTTATAATTGAAATAATCGCTGGGCATTGACACATAAAATGCTTTCCATCCATTATTCCTACATATTGCCGAAAAGTCTATAGATTGTTGAACTATGTTGCCACTACCTTCCACTTTTCATCGCTTTCGGGCATCTATAAAAACTATTTAATATTATTTAATAAATTTTAGGATTCTGGTTCAAAAATAAACATTGAGGCAGAAATTTCGCAGAAACTCAAAGTCCATTAACAAATGAAGTACCGTAAAGTTGGGCTACTTTGTTCCATTTTTAAATAAGTTCTTGTTTAATCTATTGCTACAACAAATGCTTAATTCAGCTTTTAATGTAATTTTAGAATAGTGCACATTTTTTTTCTAAGATAACAAACCCCTTTTTATTATACTTGGGTTATTTTGGGTGAAAGTAGATCACTAAAAAGTGTTACTTTGGCCCACCTCATATATTATTATATTAATACAATGTAAATCGCGTTTGGAGCAATGTAACATTTTTTATTGATGAAAAGGTATTGTTAGAAAACAAAATACACACACTATTTTTTTTTGTTTTACAGTTTTCTTTTTTTACAAATCAATACAGGAAAATATAACAAAAATATTTTTTAGAAATAAAAGAAAACTAAATATTACTCTAATTAAACGTCTTAAGAAGTATTATTATGCATCAGGGTTTTAGAATTTAAAAACAATTTTATACACCTACTTAAATTCAAGTAAAATTAACAGAATAAAGTCCTTCTTTCAAAGCTTTTGGAGATTCAATCACTTTTATGATGTCAAATGTTTCTTTCTTTTGGCCATTTCCAAGCCTTTTTGCAAAGGTGCCATGCAATCTACCATCGCACCAGTATCAAATAAACTCATAACCACTCCTGGAAAATATACTCCATTCCAGACAACTTTTACAAAATTCTCTTCTTCTAAAGTGTGCTTTATAGATGGGATTTTCACAGAACTTGATGGTGTTGATTCCAATGGCATGAATAAATAGTTACCAGTTTTGTAGTAAGAAGTTCCTTGCATTGGCTCTAGCATTTTCCGTTTACGAATATTTTAACGCACTGCTGCATACTCTTCCTCATCTGTACTAAATACCATATCACTAGCCCAAATAAATTAATGCTATAATCGTGGTTTTACAACTTTTCATTTCAAGGTGAGAAAGAAATGATTCTCCAACTAACTCAGCTGCTGTATGTTTTGATGGAAGATGTTTTAATATCTCTTCTTGGTTGAGTGGGTAAATCCCAGATTTTGTGAAACCGGATATAATGTTGGATGTGGAGTCATTTTTAATAGCCTTCGAACCAAGTCTTTGGTAAAGTTGTAAGTTTTTTTGCACTCTCAGTTTATTTCCACTGTTCAATTGTATGTTTCCATTTAATTTTTAATGGTCTAAAGTAAGCCACATCTAAGGGCGGCTTGAATTTGGCGGTAAACAAACAAAATCAATATTGTTTTCCTGGCATAGTCATAAAACACTAATGCTCAAATATGAGCTTAGATTGTCACCAATTACCACCTTTTTACCTTCTCTTTTCTTTAATTCTGGAGGAAGGTGTGATGTAAACCATTCTTCGAATGTTGGCAAGTCAATCCAACCATGTCGGGTTCTATTGTATCTTGCTCCAACAGGACCATTTTCTGTCCAGGTATTCCAGAGATGTTTAGCCTTATATATGCAAGTGCTTCTCCTGCAGCATTAGCACAGAACATGACTGCTGTCCTTGATTTTGTTGAACATCTGACAATATTTTTGTTAGCGTGGAATATCGAGCTAAAAAAACTTTGCCTAATCACGTCCCGGCAAATGATTTAAAAATTTTTTTTTAATTCTTCCTTGTCATGTAAAATAACCTTTTACAATAAACCGTACATCAAGTTCACCTATTGGAAAGCCAAATTCACTAAGCTTTTCAGCATGGCTAGCAAAAGCTTGTTCCTCATCGTCAGTAAAGATTTTTGGATGACCAGGTGAGGAGATGTGCCGATTCTTTAATTTCTTTTTATAGTACTTCGACAGATATTAAAATGTGACTCAGATTGTCTTTGAATCATTTTACCTGATCTAATAGCTTCCAAACATGCATTGAGTGTAGCTTCACTGTAAACACGGTATATTCTGCTCCCAGGTTGTCTCTTGTATTTTGATGGCATATTCTTGGATCTAGAGAAAAACAATAAAGCGTAACTAAGTCAAATATTATATAAAAATGTGTTTAAATTAATAAATAATAATTTATTTAATTCTTTGAAATATTTTACTTTGAAGTACAATCAAAGGATTACTTTGGCCCATTTTTTGATGTGAGACAAAGTAACCTGTTAATTTGAGGTTCGCAGCATATTTATTTGTAGAATACTTCTAACTTTATTATCTAAATATTTCATCAAAAACGTGTTGCTTATTTTTAATAAGTATGATATTGTCTTTGAAATTTGGTACTTACCTAAATTAAAATAAACACATGAATTCTTTGTACAGACAGAAGTTTCACAGTTGCAAAAACACATGTTAAAGGTAAGGTTATGAATCATCACTGCTGATACCTATTGGGGATTTCAATAACTACTCTCAATGTGTGATTGCAGAAGTAGTGCTATAACCTGGTTGACAAACAAGTAACTATGTCACCTTTTATTATTTTTTTCATTTTGGAACAAAGTAGTACCATAGGGCCAAGGTAAACAAATTGCACGGTAAGTACAAATGATACAACAGTCCAACAACCAAATCCACAACCAGGATGTTCGACAATGTCATACGAAGAAAGTTTCTAATTATTCTATCTTCAATGAGTCCTGCTAACAAGTCATCCCTTCTCAAAGAATTTAATAGTACAGTTCCTTCATGTATGTTTGTTCCTTTGAGGCTTGATCGTACCCAATATTTATGCTTCCATTTCTTTCTGCTGAAAATAATAAACGCTCCGACTACCAACATAATATGATCGCCATACGATGACATTTTGTAACTGAATAGTCTTGATGGAGACAGTTACTTGTCAACTAAAATGTTTATCAACTTAATTTAATTTAGTGGAAACAGAAGTTGACAAAAATGGAACAGAAGTTGGTGGCCTTTTGAAGAGTTGAAAACACAGAAATTGCTAACGATTTCAGCGGAGACCTACCTGAACGCGCGTTTTATAGCTTGTCTAACGCCTCTCATCTGAACAGTTACAAATTACAGAACGCATGTAACTAAGCCCTACTATAAATAAAAAAAGTGATCAAATACGTTTGTTCCGTTATAATAAATTCAGCTCCACTGACTTCTCATTCCTTAAATATTATATATAAAAATAGAAATAAAACAAAAATAGACTATAAATCAAAATAAAGGATGTAGAGTCGGATATCTCAATATGTCCGTTACAGATTTGGATAAAGAAACTTTTAAATATGTAGATTTCCAATTTTGTACATCTACGGAAACATTAACATTCCCAGAAGTATTCATATGGAAGACAATTACTCTTTCCTATATGTAGCAGCGAATAAATACTATGATTTCATTTGTCAATCTGATTAGAAGGAAATATTTGATTAGATAGGAGTGTGTCATTATATGCATCAGCGTGCAAAAACGAAAAAAATTTATAAATGGCATGCAATGAATTTCCTTCGAACGTCTAAATATAGAGTTTCATAACTTTTATATCCTGTCTAAACAAATGTACGCAAATACGTGAAATCGTAGTACGCACTTATATCTTATTTTATTCGTGTTATTTCCAATGAGTTATATTTCCAATTGCACATCAAATTTTTAAAACATTACATTTGATATAATAAGTTGCTACATATGTTGATTTCAACATTCTCTATTCTAAAGAGAATCAACGCCAGAGGGGATATGTTTGATATTTTCTAAATAAATAATGTTAAGAAGGATAAGCTGGTTCAAACTAAGTATGCGCTGTCTTCGGTTAATCTACAAGTTGGAATAGAAATCAAATGCTGTGTACAGAAACCGATATTGCTACAAACTAAAATAGATTGGATTGAATATGCTAAGAAAATGAGCCATTACAACAGAAAAGTAAAGCAAATATATTCAGTACAAGAAATGGCCAAAAAACTTGATCACCTCATAAACTATACCCAAAAAGCTATGAAAAGCAGTGATGTAAGAGTGTTGCAAGGAAAGAAATGGGGGCTACATAAAGAAGAATAAAAAGCCTGAAGAAGCCCATAAAAAGAAGCCTGAAGAGTATGTAGAGGATAGGCGTTGAACATTTCTCAAAAGAATAAGGAGAAACTATGAAAAAAATGTGTCCTTTAAAGATAAAACGGAAAGTTAATGTTCAAGAAAACTTACGCGGATCATCTTGAAAAACAATTTAGTAATTTAGATAAAACAATCAAGTGCGTTGAGAATGCAGTAGAAAATATAGTAACATAGCTTAAATATTCTGTGTTGATCAAGTTTAATCTGATGGAAGTTAATGAAATAGAAAATATAGTAGACAATTTATACAAGAGAAAAGCTCAAGGTGATGATGGTATTTGAATATTGCACTTAAGTTCTTCCGCATTTGCCATTGTAATCACTTTTAGATATAACGTAAAATTGGGTGAAATTGATTTTGTGTGGCGATATTGATCCCTAAATCAAATTTCACTATTTTTGAATTTAGCGCTCGTATTTTTGAAAGTAGCAAGTTGACAACCTTGTTTCATTTATTTCAATGAACAACTAGAGCGTTCTTATGTTTTGTTCGGCAAAATATTCAAGTTTTCTTTAAACAAATAAGTTTTAAGTGATCCTACATTTTCATCCTTCTTGGTACACCGAGAACTTACCAAGGTACGTTGAAAACTCTTTGTTTTTAAGTTTATTTACCTACAATATCGTAAATAGTGATGTTTGGTTATATATTGCACGCTTCCAATTTGACAATGTTTAAAGGGAGAAAGCGGGAAATTCAAAAAAATTCTCATGGGGTGTACTTGATCACAACTGTTGGGCGAAATTGATCATCGGTGTAAGGTGAATTTGATCTCCTTTTTAAAGAAAAAACAACTGATTTTGACACTCGTACCCACTTTCTTTTGTTTTAGGGATCTAACCGTACCTGGAACTTATAAAAAAAGCTTGGGACTAGAAGTTACAAAAACTACTCTGAAGAGAACGCAGCACGTACCTTTTCGTATGACTGGGGCATACGAAAAGCATCAGAGGAGTATAAAATTCCATATGGGACTCTCAACAATTGTTATCATGGACGATGTGGTGGCAAAAATTGTGGTCAGTCTGTTGTTGCTTCAAACGAAAAAAAAAACCTTCATTAAGGCTATTTCCACGTGTGGGGAATGGGGATTCCCTTTGATACTATTAGATGTTAGGCAACTTGCCAAAAACTACCTAGACGGTGCGGGTCGCACTATAGAAAATTTCCAGAATAATATACCAGGGAGAGATTGGCCATATTCTCTTTTGCGTAGATATAAAGATGAAGTGTCCCATAAATTAGCAGCGAACATCAAACGATCTCGAGCTGATGTATCCCGGCAAGTTGTAGTGGATTATTTCGTTTGCAAACAACCATACAAGGGGTTCCGGCGACTCATATTTTTAACTATGATGAGACGAACCAACAAGACGATGTATGTTAAAAGAGAATGCTGTTTCGCAGGGACATTAAATACCCCGAACGTATCTGCAACTTCACGAAAAGTGCGACGTCAATTATGATACGTGGTTCCGGGCCGGGTGTGATCTTGCCACCTTACTTCCTCTATAAGTCATCGAAGTTGTGGATACAATGGGCCGAGAAAGGCCCAAAGGGACCTCCCTCAGACGACGAAAGATGTTGCGCAGTGGTTTCCCGGTTCTCGTTCTTTGGATGTCGGTTTTTTCCGACCTTTCAAAATTGCCTGGAGAGGCGTTCTAACCAGATGTAAAGCTGCTAATAAGTTTTCGATTTCCATAGACAAAAAAGACTTTCCATACTTGCTAAACGCGATCTTGATGGAGATGGATAAGGAAAACGCCAAAGGACTTTATAGCGTCTTTCAGGGCCACTGGAATAGCACCATTCTATCCGGAGTCTGTGTTGCAAAAAATCCCATCAGTAAACCTCGAAGAAGAAACTGACCAAGCTGTCAATAATGTTCTGGTTGAATACTTAAAGCAAGTTGAATACAACAGCAAAGCTTTTCAACTGTACCAAGCAGACGAAAAGTAAGGAGGCAAAACCTTGTAGTCGAACCCAGAAGGAGTGTGTCTGCGCCTGTTAAACAATCCAGTTTACCTCAGATAAACAATCTAGTCCACATGGATCACTTCCTAATGATGATTCCGACAACGAATCAATGGAAGACATCCAGGAAGAAGTAGAATATCTGACGTAGAGTATTAGGGGGTTGAAGGAAAAAACCAAGTGTAGATACGTTGCCGTGGTTCAGAATATTTCCGAAAAAAAAATTGAAGTATTAGGCATGAAGTCTGTAGGAGAGGGGAAAAAGATTTTTCAAGCTGTGGTTCTCAATTGGCTTTTCCGACATAATAGCTGCGCTGTCGGATCCCGAAATTAAACTCTTCGACGACCAAGAAGCATATTTTTTCAAGAATATAGTGGACATTAATGAAATGTAGTTACCTACCTGTCTCTATTTTTTTTTTGTATCTATATGTGTTTTCTGTGTTTTGTTTAACCATAGTTTTGTTCTTTTAGTTTATGTTTGCCAAATCTTTATTATTTCACAAGAATCGAATTTAGAGATCGAGCAGTTTCACCCCTATCATGAAAATATATTATAGCTTTCTGCTACCAAATAAAATTTCGGCGGGGTTAAATCGATCAGATTCCTAGTGTTTGTAAGTTACTTCTATGCATTTAAATCTATGTGATCAATTTGACCCCAATGTATATATAAAATTGATATGTTGCTATTTTCATTAGAAACGCAAAAAAGGAAAATATGGATATTAACAAGTTCTGGCATCTTATCAGAAAGTTCAAGAAAGTCTACAGCAGCAATTGTCCTCTAAAAGACAAACAAGGCAAGTTAATATTCAAAGAAGCAGAACACATAACTTTTTGCAATTACAATTCAAAAACAAGCTACCATCAGAAACAACAACAATCAAAGAAGCTGCAAGGTTAGTCTCTCAAATATCGAATTGGAGGCCAAAAAGCACACATCAAAGTATCATCTATTCAGTGGCAGACATCAAAAACGTGATTAAAGGAATGAATCCAAAAAAGGCTCCAGGTCAAGTTACTGCCAAGCACATCAATAGAACAGCTAACAAAATCCATAATAACTCTACAACTGAAGTATTACTGTAAGAAATGGAAAAAAGCGACAGTGATAGGAATACCAAAAAAATATTAAGGCTTCATTGATATAAAAACAGGCTGTCTTAAGCTTAATAAGCTCAATGGCAACAGTGGCGGAAACACTGTTCAAAAATACAATACAGAAAATTTTAGAAGAAAACAAAATTATACCACCAAATCAATTTTAATTTATGTCAAAGTTAACTGCATCGCAACAAGCAAAGTTTTAGGGAGGTTATACTTCCGACCTATCAAAAGTTTCTTTCTGATACGTTAAGAAAATTTAAGGATCAAAGTTGCATTATTTTCTTGACGGTTATCTAGTGAAATGCAAGTAGTGATGATTTGTATAAGGTGGTGGGTCACACCAGCGGTGGAAATAGTAGTTTGATGCGATCAAAATCTAAAAGGTATCGTATAGAAAACGCCTCCTTCAAAAATATTTTAAACTAATATCCAATCAGGTTTGTTTAAAGCCAAAAGAGTGAAAAGCTTACCCGTAATTCAGGAAAAGTGGTGGGTTAAATACTTGATGATTCTCGTCGAAACAAATATTAGTCGACAAAGGAAACGGTTATTTTAAAATGATAAAAAAAGGAAAGTCGTTGCCCATATCAGAGACGTAAAAACTCTCTTATCCTATACATCAATGAGTGCCGCTGTCGTTTTGCGACCGGCGGCTTTACATAAAGCTTTGACGCGAGAATACCGACTGCTTATGTGTTCACTTACTCGTTCGGCGAAATCTGTTTGATCTTTACTTGTGCATATGTTGTCGGAACCTGTGATGCTCTTGGCGGTTTCTTGTTGGCTTTTATTTTAACGTATTACGATTATATATTGTATAATTTATATTTTGTTTCTAGATTTAACTATTGGTTATAATATTGATTAGTTGATTGATTAGGTTGTATATTAGATTATATTTAATTGCATATTATATTTCTTTGATGAATTAGATTAGTCAATTTAGATATATATTATTAGAGGATTTCTCATTTAATTTATGATTTATTGAGGAATTGCTTATTGCGATTATTAATTAATTGAATTAACAAGAATCTCATGTCAAGGGGATTTGCCTTTTTTATTTCGGGGTGGGGGGGTCTAACCCCAAATCCTCCCCTTGGGTGCACCAGTGAGCCGAATTAAAATGAATCAAAGCAAATGTCGTATGTACAAGACATTTTAACTGGTTTACTCCATCATCTTAATATAAACAGTAGCTATGTTCATACAAAATAAAGTTTTGTAATAAACCACTGTATATGCACGATGTTAATTAATTTCAATTCGTTTCCATTTTCATATGTACCTTGTATGAATAATATTTAGCATGCTGAAGTAATACATATAATATTCAATCTTCCGTTTCCTATTAATCGCTTTATGTTTTTGTTCCGGTTCGGATGGCACGTGCACGAAACATACGGGCAGAAATGTCTATGAAACGGAGATAGAATGAAATATTTATATTTAAACAATAGAATTAAGTTAATTGTACATATATAAAGTTAAAGATGATATTTTTCGAAAAAACGATTAACTAAACATATCAAGAGCAAATTGTGCTGTCATACTGAATATATTTATAGAACGGCCGTTTTTTTTTCCTTACATTTATTTTGTTGTGTGTTGTCAAAGTTTACAAAAAATTATAGTGGCTTACATAATTTAGCTACAGATAATTAGCAAATGCTTTTTATTTTGTATTAGAATATGTAACGAGAAAGGCTCTATCATGTTACATTTTTAACTTACCTTAAACTTAAAAGTCTCTATTATGTCATTTTAGTTAAATAATAATCTATGGTAAATATGTAGCCACCACAATGGTTGTTGGTCTTCTTTTCGATCTGCAAGTTACCTTTAGAATGTGAACTCTCTTTAGAAAGCTCCATTCCCTGCAAAACGTCGGGAATTTGTATGTTTCTGACATATTTTATGGCATCGAAAAATTGAAGTTCCTCAATATTCCCTCACCCGAGTATTCTGGCATCTTGACGAAACCTTCATAAATGATCGCTTCATGTATTTAGTCTCTTATAACGTCGTTTGAATGCATTTCGATACACAAAATAGATTTTCTGACTTATACATGACACTTTTGTACAAAATGTGCTGCATGGAGTTCCTTTTTTGTATTTTCTTAAACGATAAAAACCAACACTGGAACTATGATGATGAACCTGCTGCCTGAAACGGTTAAAATTGAGCACTTTGCAAAATGTGTTTCATAATCATAATTATTTATTTAAATTATTTGAGCAAACATCACAATATAAATACATATGATATTTCACAAACAATCATGGTCAACGATATGAAATAAACATAAAGCACATTTGAAAGTAAAAACATTTACACATTAAAACATTATAAAACACTTTAAAAGAAAAAACACACTAGGTCATGTATAGATAAAAAAAAATAAATAAAAATACTGCATTTACGTTTCAGTAGAAAAACATCGCGCATCGATTTCATTGTAGTACTGATCCTCAATAGTTCTCTTCTTATATCCTATATAGTGCATTGATCCATCCCAAAAACACTATTCACACCCGGATTAACCTGTTGCAATAAGTAATAATAATAATAATAAACAACCTTTATTGGCATAATCAAGTTACAATCAAAGGTAAATACTATAACAATAACCATAACAAAAACATTAAAACAATAGCCCAATCCCTTACGGGACAAAATTTATATAAAAACTTAAAAAACTTTAAAATAAAAATTATTTTCCTCCTTTCCCCATCCTAATAAAAACCCATTTTTATCATGGGAGAAGGAAAGGCCATGTCTCCCCTTTCCTACCGAACTCCTTATATTCGTGCCTCTTGGCATCGTCTCTTCAGTACCCCCCTTCCCCTTTCCCTTTTCTCCTCTGCACATTCCCCCTTGCTATTGTATCATACATGCCATTGCCCCTCTTACCACCGCAAATTCTCTTTAATTACTCATAGTTCACATCCTTTCCTTTCATAATCTTCTTTCCTCGTCACTCCTTCCCATCCCTACCATTCCCTTCTCCCTAACATGACTACACATCTTACTATTTTACCTTTTTACCTTTATCTCCATCCCCAAATAGTAACTCAAGTTCCATAACCTCACATCCTACTCCATTTTTTAGTATATCCACCACTTTTTTCATTATATTCAATCCATCCTCATCTTGCCCAAAACATCTCCTCCAATTATCTCCTATCAGCCTGCCCTCTTTCGTCCCTCCATCTTTATACAATCTCTCATTCAATACATCCAATTATCTACATCCTATATCATCCCTCCCCCTCTACACAGCGACCCAATTCTTTCATACGATTTCTTTCTCTTCTCTAGCCACTTATTCTCACATCCACCAGCTTCGTTTTCTCTCAATCCCTCCATATATATTTCCTACACTAATCTCTGATTTGCATCCATCCATGTTTTTCTCTCAAATCTCACCATTTTTTAACGACTACGGTCCAGCATATGTTGCAATAAGTAAAAATTTCACCAATTGAATAGGGCGAACATTCAATAAAAAACAGTTTAATTTTCTTTTTGATATATTCGTAATTTTCAGTTATTTGAAGATAATTAGGCAGACTGTTATATAATTTGCAGCCAATATA
>WYDF02045066.1:0-12308 GCA_009867245.2 Adranes taylori | reverse complement strand
CATCCATACGTCCACATATCCTACATTTTCTTTCACTCTCTCTCATCCAATATCTATTCCCTCTCTCCATACACCCATACACCTAAACCTTGCTATCATTCTTTCCGCTTCCATACTCATATCAGACTCCAGATATCTTGACCTCGCTATAAGGCAATATATATGAACAGAGCTGAAGAATGCGCAAGTGATACCGTCTCTATTGTCAGAAAGGCCAGTTGAGTTATGGCAAATAAAAAAAAAATGATATACTCGAAGAATGTAAATTCTAAATATCCAGGTAGCATTATTACGGAAACGAAAAGACAATACGAAAATGGCAACAAGGTGAAAGGTGACTATATACATTTATATAGGTTTATACGCCGATAAAATACGTAATAGAAACCAGATATTCTTGATGGGATTTAAATGTCAGTTGGTACGGGAAGTGCAAGTCTAATAGTGGGACACTTTGGACAGCAAATTTTGAACGCTAATGGTACTCGACTTATTGACCAGGTTTTCCTGAAAATAAGGAATACCTTTTTTAACTAACAAGGAAATCTATACGTATGCATGGCATCACTGTATAAAATGCTTGCAATCCATTATAGACTACGGTATAGTTCTGCAAACTCCACCATTCTGGGTATACAATACTCGAGTCCAAAGGAGCGCTCACTTTATTGTCAGTGCTATGATATATTTTAAATACCCAGGCAGACAGCAAAAATTGCCTATTAGAGAAAACTCCATGAAGTAATGCAGGGAGTTACAACGGTGTAGCTTAGATAGCTTCCAAAATTGCTCAACGGTATTTCTATATGAGCTTAGACTCGCACAGAAAATTAGCCTCATGGAAAACAGTGGAATAGTGGAAGCCTACGGCTTTCCTCAGTAGAACCTTCCCGTGGTCCCGCCGTTAGACATTTAATAATGTAACTAATCTACAGAGGATGGTTCAACCGAGTAGTCAAGAGTAATGAAAGGTTGAGTTTTTTGATAGAGTGTTGCTTCCACTTTTAGAATAACAGGTAACGCGTTCCCCGCTGCGTTACTTAGAAACGGGTGGAGGATCCCTCACAGAGAGTTTTTGTGAGACCTTGGGATAGTATTCAGTTTCGTTCCAAGGCGTGCCATTAATTGGGCATATAAGACTATAAACTGAAGTGCTGTTCAGGTACAATGTATATTTGAAGTACTAGGGATTTGGGTGTTCACTTACTGGTGGACATCTAAAGCTGAATGCTCGACTTTGTTTATGAACCAATGGCTTCGGCGAACCAATACCTTCGAACCATCAAATGTTGAAAAACGCGGAGGGTCGTTATATGATTCGTAAACAAGCAAGCGGACGCGTACTCGCAACACCCGTACGAAACCATAACGAAAAACATTTTAAAGGTTTAAATTAGAAATAAGTAAACCTCGTTCTGTTAGCAGTAGCAAGACAAAAGCACGCAGTTTGGAACATTAAATGCGGAGAGTTAAACAATTTAATATATATATATATATTGTTAAGTTATTTTCTATGATATGATTGTCACTCTCTAATTTATATGTTATATGTCACATGAATAAGTATATTCGTACAATATTCTAAGAACACACACATTGATCAATTAGGCAATTTAATTTTCTTATCTAACGCAATAATCGATAATTGGATTATTGATTTTGCAACAATCATTGTGCAAAACAATTAAATTGTGTCTCATTTAAAGTATTACTCAATTATTATTTTTGAAAAGATACAAGAACGTACTAACTATTGGTTTGAAAGGTTCGTACGCACTTGTATTTAAATAAAGTATTTATTAAGAATAATGTGTTTTAAAAAATTTAAATTTATACAGTTTGAGTTCTAAAAAGTTTACGATCATAAATGTGGAGGTGCCTCATTTAAGTTCATTCGGTAGTTCATTTATAAACAATAAAAAAATGTTGCTTATGTTGGGACCTACAAAAGTTTTAAGCAACAAAAGTTTTAAGCAATTTTTAGGTATGTTGTTAAAGTATTCAAAAAAACAGTATCTGATAAAGTTTTCAATAATCAAGCAACGGCAGCGATATGTAAAATAAGAGATGATTTGGATACATATTTTAAGACTTTATCTCCAGTACTCCAACAAATAAGTTTGGGAACAATAAATTCTACGGTAAATATATTTTTTTCTCACGACTGTCAATGTTTTATAAATAACGTAATTTTAAAACGTGAAGCAATATAGAAACTTATTTTTTATAAATAAATTTAAATTTATTAATGTATATTACAACTTACTAAAAAGAAATGCCTCGAATGCATTAATATGTTATTAGCACCAACAAATTATAATTTATATCGAATTATATTTTATTGTTTCCGCATTATATAGTTGATACATGATTCATAATTGATAACTTGTACATATAGTATATTTCTTTAAGTCAAAATTTGAGACAAATTTTTTTCAAACATCAGGAAACAAAATTTCTGGTTTTTGGATTAAATGCTTTTTGTAATCAACGAATATTTGGAACATAGGTTTGTTGTATTTTCTGGAAGTACTTAAAAGAGGCAATCATATATATACATAGAGTATTTAATTCATACAATGATGAAACCTATTAAATTAACATATTTGGGTCTCATAAAAAAAATATTTGAACAATTTGTGGCGCAAAATAAAAATAATTAATAGTGCTATAATAAATTTTTAAATTGCCTTCAATCACAGATTTCAATTCTTTTGGTAAAATTTGTTCTAACCTTTAAAAATATTTAATGGAGTAAATTATGAAATTAATATTTCTTATTACTTCTGCGTCGAAAAAATGTTTATCCCATCTGGCATTCGAACCCGGACCTCTCGATTACCGGTCGATTGCTCATCCTATTGAGCTAGCAAGCACTTATTTGAAGACACAAATAATTTTTGATATGTATTTGTTTTCCGTATCTCTTAAGATAAGCAACTAATATTGGAAGAGTAATTGACCGGCAATCGAGAGGTCCGGGTTCGAATCCCGGACGGGGTAAATATTTTTTCGAGACATAAGTAATAAAAAATATTACTTTCATAAGTTACTCTATTAAATAATACCAGTGTGGAGGTTTAAGAACGAAACATCAAATATTCAATTAAACATGCGACCGTCACCAAACCGGAAACGAAATTAATTTAAAAAAACATCCAGGAGGCTGCATCTACCCGATGACGAATGAATTGGTCGACTGTAGCAAACAGGTGGCCAAAACAAATCCTGATATATAAGTTGCCTAATTTAATAGATACGGAAAACTAATACATATTAAAAATTATTTGTGTCTTCGAATAAGTGTCCGTTAGCTCAATTGGGAGCACAATCGGCTGGCAATCGAGAGGTTTGGGTTCGAGTCCCGGACGGGGTAAATATATTTTCGAGACACAAGTAATAAGAAATATTAATTTCACAATTAACTCTATTAAATAATGCCAGCGTGGAGGTTTAACCACGAAACATCAAATATTCAATTTAAAAATATTGTCACAATCTCTATCGAGGTTACCGGGATTAGAGTTTACATTTAAGAAAAAATTGAAATGCAAGATAAAGAGAGAAACCAATTACATTTATAATTTTTTCACATTCGTGAAATAAACGGGGATACCCGCTTTAGCCCAGGTTTTTCTTAATTAAGTTGAGTTAAACCTTCTAAAGTAATTTGAAATAAAATTTGCGAAACCGGTAGTAGAATAAATAAAATATTGAGTAAGGAAGTTCAAATTTTATTTCAAATTAATTTTAAGCCTAGGGATCAAAACAGCGGTATTCCTAGAAACTTAAAATTTAATTATCGCATTTAAATTTAATTATTCCTGACTAATTATAAATGTGTACATAAAAGAAATGTTTGAACTATTTCTATCGGTGCGCCTACTCTATATTAAATTCTATATCAGTCCGACGTGTAAATTATTGTGCAACGATCGTTGTCTCAGTAGTTTCGACAGCAAACATTTGCTATATTTATTTTTGAATTAGTTTTGAAACACTATTGATTGTTACATTACTCCCTCACCACATGAGTCAACGTCCCAGTTAGCTAAAGACAGCAGATGGCTATTGTGGCATAAAACTTTCTCCAATGAGATGATTTTTTTCTTGCTTTACCTCTTAATCCTATTGTGGCGTTCTGGTACTTTGGATCCTCTAATATTTTAATTAATTTCTCTAATTCTGGATCTTCAATTTATTCCACTGTTACATGTTCGTTGTTAATTAGTTAGGTAGGACTATTTAAAGCTAATTTCCAGTATCTTCTAACAGTCTTGAGGGACAATGTGTTCAGAGATAGTCACTAAAATTAATTAGGTAAACGCTAATAAATATTTATTACGAACGGCTAGCAACCATGTCATAAAGTCAACGGGAGCAGCAGAAGTTAAATTCCAAATTAGCAATTTCGTCACCAAGTGTACCTATATGTTGGGAAAAAGATTGCCAAAACATTTATATTGGGAATTATAGATGTACGCAATAAAGAATGCCTGTACATTGAACACATGATTAAGGCAGATGTTAAATTTTAACGATATTTTTCCAGTCAATGAACATGGGCAATCCTGTGCCATCTTTGAGAGCTAAAACTTCGTAGTTTCATCATGGATGTTGTCCGGCCCTACTACATTACTGTCTTTCTGCAGTTTAATGGCACGTCTTTCCTCGTTTCAAATGATGGCCGGACTCGTCTCGTTGGCCTTGTTAGCTTGCGGTTGCTCGTCATTGTAGAGTTTCTCAACTTATTCTTTCCAACACTTGAGTTTCTGTTCCACATTTGTGAGAATCTGGTTGTTATCATTTATAAGAATACCCCTGTGCTACTTACGATGTTGTCTTGCTATCTGATTCATTAAACAGGTTGTCCTTCTTTTGCTGACCAGTTCATCAATTTCGTCACATTTCTCCATCAAACAATTGTTCATTTGTTTTTATCCACATTCTACGTATTGATCTAGTTAGATATTTGTATCTTTTGCTTTATGCTGTATTCCTTTTTGCCTTACATCCATGATGTCTTTAGTCATGCAAGGTCACCTTAAATCCAACATTTTCAGTTTGTGTTTTAATAAACGCATACTTCACTAGTGTCCACTGTTCGTCGACGTCTAATTCAGTCAACACTACCAGTTTGTTGCAATACCAACTCAAGATAATTTGTCAAATGAAGAAATGCAAGAAATGGTTTATGTTTATGCACACGAAAATAATTAAAGGCGTCCTGCTATTCGAAGATATTTGCAATTATATTCCAACATACCACATTCTAATTTAAGGGCTTTTAAAAATATTTAGTGAAAACCATTCAATTCTATCCAAAAGAAAGATGTAGGATGGCCAAAATATAACAGTAGATCAAGATCATATTTTAGTAAAACATAGAACAAATCGTTTAATTTCTAATTTATTTTTTAAAGAGTTTTGAAACACAATTGATCGTTACATTACTCCCTCACCACATGAACCAACGTCCCAGTTAGCTAAAGACGGGAGATGACTATTATGGCATAAAACTTTTTTTGCTTTACGTCTTAATTCTATTGTGGCGTTCTGGTAATTTGGATCCTCCAATATTTTAATTAATTTTTCTAATTTTGGATTTCAATTTGTTCCTCTGTTACATGCTTCTTGTTAATTAGGTAGGTAGGAATATTTAAAACTATTTTTTTGTCATTTTCATGATCTTCTCGTGGAGAATGTCTTGAGAGACAATGTCTTTAGAGGTAGTCAATAACATTAATTAGGGAAACGCTAATAAATATTTATTTATGATGTGGTGCTGTGCCATCTTGTATAAGCCATATACCTCTTCATTGGTATAATGGTATTTGCTCCATCTTATCAAAGAGCACAGTTTAGAGAAATTGGAAGTATAAACTACAATTTAAATGTACAGGGGTCTACTGAAGTATCTTTATTGTCCATCCCAATCATTTATCTTAAATTCAAGTTGGAATTGGTGGAAAAGTGGAAGTGGAATAGTAGCACTTTTTCAAATTGAAAACGTCTTGGCATGTAAAAGTAAATGTTACTAACGATTAAAATGAATGTTACTAATGAAATACTTACCTGGATTTGTCTTATCCGTAAAAAAATGTGCACTTTCAGCTCCGTGTAATTAATTCTTCTCTAGAGTGAAACGGAAAGTTCAAGTGTCTGTAGTATTTTGAACACTAAAGTATGACTTAGTCACTGATTACTGATTTGCATCTGGTACATATACTAAAATATCATCCTGATCTACAGTAATTTTTGAGCGTCCTACATCTTTCTTTTGGATAGAATTGACCAGTTTCCGCTAATCGCGCAGAATGGGAGTCTTGACTGAATTAGACGTCGACGTACAGTGGACATTAGTGAAGGACGCGTTTATTAAAACACAAACTGAAGATATTGGATTAAATGTGACATTGGATGACTAAAAACATCATGGATATAATGTAAAAAGGAAGAGAGCATAAAACAAAAGACACAAATATCAGGAACTAACTAGATCAATACGGAGAAAGTGGATAAAAATATAAGAACAAGTGGTTTATGGAGAAATGTGACGAATTGGTCAGCAGAAGAATGACAATCCGTTTTATGAACGAGATAGCAGGATAACTTCGTAAGTAACGCAGGGGTATTCTTATAAATGATAACAACCAGATTCTCACAGGTGTGGAACAGAAACTCTAGTGTTGGAAAGACTAAGTTGACACTACAATGAAGAGCCACCGCAAGCGAACAAGTCCAACGAGAGGAGTCCGCCCATCATTAGGAACGCGTATGACATGCCATTAAACTGCAGAAGGACAGTAAGGCAGTAGGTACGGACAACATCCATGAGGAAGCTTTGAAGTTTTAGCTCTCAAAGATGGTACAGGATTGACCCTGTTTACAGCATTATTCATTGACATCTACAAAACGGGAAGAATATCTTTAGAGTGACTGAAGTCAATGTTCATCTAAGAAATCCAACGCATTCCGATATGATGACTATCCCGATGGCGATAAGCTTGATATCTCACGATCTAAAGACGTATGTACGGATCAACATATACGCATATGCAGAAAATGTGAACAGCATGTAGATAACACCTAATTTGGCTTCAGAAATGCCCTGGGGACCCGCGGAGCACTTTTCTTGCTCAAGGTGATTATAAAGCGAGCCCGGGACATGAATGTTTACGTCTATGCTTTCTGAACTACCGAAAAATATTCAATTGCGCGTTGCACCTGAAGTTGACGAAAAGAGCAACTAGCGTAAAGGCATCGTAATAAAGTTTTACTGGAATAAAACAGTCCAAGTTGGAGTATAGTACAGATTTTTGGAGGAAGTAGTTATAAGAACAAGAATGCGTATTATCTCCGCTCCTCTATACCCCTATTCTATAATCCGAAGCCAGTTCCCGGGAACCTATGGCAAATGCGAGTGCTGGAATCGAGACCAATGGCTGTCTAATTAATAATATAAGATACGCGGACGACACTGCTATTTTTGCCATTACTTTAGCCAATTTCAACAATTAATAGACCCCATGTGATAAATAGCGAGCACCATGGCCTCTCAGTGAACGTCGCTAAGATAAAGTTCATGATTTATTCAAAAACACCTTCGACTAAAAACCAACATCGTCAACAGAGTATTCGTAGGAGCACTTGTAAATCAACAATGTGATCCTGGGAAAAAAATACTATCAAAAACATTACTATCAATACTATTAAAAAATACTATTAGAAAAATACGATCAAACACTTTTTTTTACTAAACGCGAGCTCAACCTACAACTCTGTGCCCTAATGCGACGTTGTTATGTATGCTCTATGCTTCTCTATGGCTGTGAGTCCTCGAGACTCAGTCCTATGTAGGAAGCACGTATTAAAGCTTTACAAATGTATCTATACAGAAGAGTGCTACGCATCTCCTGGTCCGAGAAGATAACTAACGTCGAGGTTTTCCAGATCATACAAAAACAGAAGGAACTTTTGAACAATGTCAAAGAGAGGAAGCTCCAATACGTCCGACACGTTATGGGTGGGAACAAGATCCGTTGGAGGAAAATAAAACATTTGGCTAAAATATCTATGCCGGTGGCTTGGTCGACGAAGAAGAAGAAGCTGAATAAGGCATTTTAACAAAAAAAATGTCTACTACATCTTTAGCAGTGATAATTTCCCAAATTAGGAATATTTTTTCTAAGTCTCTTAGGTTATATCGTCATATTTTGGGTCAAGTATTTTTTTGTTTCTCTATGGACAATTATTCAGGAAACTCCTTGGATAATCATAAATGAGATTATGAAATTTAATTTTAAATTTTTTAGGCACTTCAACAATTTGCAGATAATTTACCAAAAGCTAGCTCTGCAATCGAAGAACTGGAACGTACATTAAACAACTACAATGGTCAATCATCGCAGCGACCAAATTTCGGAAATGGTTTAGGTGGATTGCTCAATGCCATTGTGTCGCCTGTTTTGAATTTAGCTAGTGGCGTCCTAACTGGTGTTGGTAGTGCAGTGAATACATTACTTAGTGGCGTTTTTGGATTACTTGGCGGACAACCACAGCAGAACACGAACAATGGCAACAGTCAAACTGGAGGTAATCAAGGAGGATTGATTGGTGGACTTTTATCAGGTATTTTTGGAAATGGACCCGTACAAGGACAGTAAATCAATCGAATTTTATATTAAATATGAATATTACCTGTTTTAGTGGTGATAAAAAAACTTTAAAAAAATAATAAAATTTAAAAGCGAATTCAGTGTTTTAAAGTATTTTTTTTCAAGTAACACAAAGCTCTTCTATGTGTTTCAGGGGTGGGAAGAAATGAACGCTTTGATTATTCTGTACTCAATATATATATATATATATATGTGTGTGAGTAGTTGTTTGTCTTCATGGTTATATCTCACGTGGTAGGTATTTCAGTTTGCCAACGTTTCGCCAAAGTCACATCTCGCATTGTCGAGTCTTAGAGAAGGTCTGAAAACTTATTGTGAAATGCGTTTCACATTCAATCTTCATTTTCTCCTTTCTACGTAGGAGAAAATGCTTGCCGCACCTGATACGATGACAGATGTTGTTGTGTCTACACTTGTTGTTGATGGTGATCGTACACTGGGCGGTTGAGTGGATGCTGATGGTGGTCGTACCGTTGATGCATTTTTGTGTGGTTTGCTGTTGATATGAATTATTTGTTGTTTATTTTCATGGTTACGAGAGAAGCGGTAGAAATCGAAAAACGACTGACTGATGAATAAACGAAACGACAACGAAAATATCTTTGCCTTTCGATTCTAAGATTTTTTCTATTAAATTTGCTTTTATTAATTATATTTTATTTAAAAATATACAGGAGTTATTATTTCCTGTATATGTTTTGTATAATTCAATTACTGATGATACATTGTCTAACTAAAGAAATTTATCTTTTATACAGATTTCTGTTTATGTTAAGACACAAATAGATATGCAATATTGATTAGTTATTTTGCGCAATTTTTAAAACTAAGAAATGTTATGTTATTTATTGTTAGACGGTATTTGTTCCGAATTTTGAAATTAATGTAAGTAGAACAAGTAGATCATAAATAAATTATTTTCAAGTAAATGTATGTAAAGTTTCAAAACAAATCGATTTATTTTAATTTTCATTAGAGGTCGTATTTTTAATTTGTGCTTAAAGTAATTCTTTTTTATTATCGTTGATTACTCCTTAATAAATGCTTATTAATAAATATTTTATTAAAAAATGTACTTCCTTATTTTGTTTTTATTTATTGCGATCGGTTTCTCTGATATAATATAAGCAACATCAGACTGAAAATTTTACTTAAATATATAGAATATGATAAATTAGAATCTAACTCGCTCTAAGAGGATCTAATTATTCTGATTAATCTAATTTCACTTACATAATATCAGAATAATAATCTAACTTATATAATAAATAATCGGTAAAGACGATAACTATTTACTGATAGACACAAATCCAGCAATATTCTTGAACACCTATTTTAATGCCAACTATAAAACTGACGATATTTGTAACAAAATGAGTGAAATATTGAATCTAATTGCAATTAATAAACAAAGATTTATCTTGGGCGATTTCAACTGCAGAATAGACAACGACAACAAAAAATGCATAGAACTAGGAAGATTTCTCGAATCCGAAAACTTTGCATTACTGAACAATGAGTTATGATATACTTACATATCTGAAAACGGCAGAAAACATCATCAACGGAAAACATCAACGGCTTATAAGAAAATATCAGATAAATAATTAAGGTCTCAGCTATAATTACAAACATAGTGAGTTGTAACAAATTACCAATCCACCAACTATTGGACCCTGATAAACTAAGACAGGCTAAAAGAGATTGAAGATTATACGAAGCTACATGCAGTACAAATATCTGCGATCTCACCATAACTATGAATAATGTAAAACAAGTCACAATTGAGAAATTAAAGCACTATAACAAACCATGGTTTGGCAATGACTGCAAAGAGTTAAAAACAAAAAGCGTGTCCGTGTCCACCCGCAATGGTAACCCTGATTACCACAAATAAAAAAGGCAAAACAAAAAGTTTATTAATGTTAAGCGAACAACCTACACCGAAAGCAAATTACTACAATAACTTGAATGCAAACACCTTCAGTGGGGCTAATTTAAGAAAACATGAAATCAACCTACATCACAAATACCCTTAGATTCATTGCATTTTCACACTTCGAGCACCTATACACTTCAAACACAAGCGTACAGCTCCAACAAAACTAAAACTATAACAAATATGAATCTTGGGAGGATGATGTTTTTAGCACAGAAGATATTAGGAAAGATTCAGGGAAAGCAAAACCTGTACAGCTTTAGAACCAGACTCAGTAACATATGTACAGCTTAAACACAGTTGTGATATACTATTCAAACGATGTTTAATTGAGGGCCAAATTCCAATTTTGCGGAAGAATAGCAACATACAACTCTTATACAAAGATAAAGGAAACCTAGCGCATCCGAGACATAGCGCTACAACAAACGACCTATAAATGCAAAATTAAAAAACATTCTGGGAATGACATATATAATAAATTAAATACCAGAAGAACAATACGGATTTGTACCCAGTAAATCAACAACTATGGCCATTGCAACAGTTATAGCTCACATAAGTACTGAAACAAGTAAACGAAGAGGAAAAATGTATGGTTGCTTTGTTGATTTTCAGAAAGCCTTCGACACTATCAAACGCTACTAAATCTCAAGGTAATAATAATAATGATAAAGCTAATATGCATCTTCAATAATGGGGGGAAAATGCCGACAATTATAAACCACATTCTAAACGACAACTATATCCACATAACAGATGGTTGTCATACAACTAAACAAATACAGCAGACAAAATGAGTGGCCCAAGGTGATAGCCTTAGCCCTACACTTTTTCTCCTCTATATCGCAGTCTATAACACATTCAAAAACATTAATCCCTATTTTTATTGCTTTGATATATGACCACTGATCTTATGAAATGCACAGGTGCTTATGTATTTCCAAACCCTTTATGCACAAGTAGGTATCACCGGATGTGTGATAAAATTGTCTAGTTAAACACCGCATCAATTTACTCGTTTAAATTATATCATATCATTTATAATCGTTGATTCTTAACTTATTTATGTAACTAGTTTCTAGTGAATTAGAATAATGTTTCATATCGATATACTCGCTTGTAATTCCATAGCTGCTGATTATTTATTTAATTGTTATTTGTCTATGTTGTTGGAGTGATGTTGGAGGCGATAGCACATCCAAAAACATTAATGTCTCTTTATGTTGCTTCGATATACGAGCACTAATCTTACAAAATGCACAGGCGCTTATGTATTTCGAAACTCCTTATATACGCTTTGATATCACCCGATGTGTGCGAAAATTCTCTATTTAAACACTGCATCAATTTACTCGTTTAAATTATGTCATATCATTTATTAATCGTTGATTATTAACTTATTTATTTAACTAGTTCCTATTGAATTAGAATAATGTTTCGTACCGATATTCTTTCTTGGAAGTGCTTAGCTTATGATTATTTAATTAAAGTGATTCGTTCATTTCTCTACTCTGTTGCAGGTTGTGCATTCTATAACACATCCAAGCACATCAATGTTTCTTTAGCACATTAATGTTTCCAAGCACATGCAAGATGAGTAATATATAAGTACTCATCTTGCAAAATGCAGAGGCGCTTATTTATGTACGCTTTGGTATCACCGGATGTGTGCTAAAATTCTCTAGGTA